>WOGP01001267.1:0-19781 GCA_015342065.1 Leptinotarsa undecemlineata | reverse complement strand
AGTACGACGCATTTGTCGACGTTAAGAGGTAGAAGCCAATCCTCGCACCACTGACTAATCGAGTTGAGGTCTTCTTGAAGGGAATTATGTTCGACTAAGACATTTCCATACAGTTTAGTATCATCGGCATAAAACGACTTGCTGTGAAAAGCAAGATCACTTACATAAACAACGAGGAGGAGCGGGCCAAGAACAGATCACTGGGAAACTCCAGTTGTAACTTGCCTGTGGGAAGAAAAAGAGTGACCCACTTTGACCGAGAAAGTTCTATCTGTCATCTAATTTTCAATCCGTAGGTTGATGAACCTATGGTTGGAGGTTGAAAGCATTTGGAAATCAATTGAACTGAGGTGGGGGTCCGGAACTGATGATTATGATGGATATGAACAAAAGTGAATTGAAATGTTTATGAATCCAAAAAGGACAGTTTCTTGGAAATTGGAGAGGAAGATTGAAAAAGCAGAGAATAAAATGTATATCATTGGTTGTATACACACATTTGAAATTCTGTTCTGCACATGAATGAATGAAGATCTGCAAGTTTATAATATCCTTGTTATAGATTCAAATATACCGATAATTCAGGCTGCCACAATTTGAAAAATGTTTATTGTTTCAATGGAAATATATCAGTAATCGGATAACTATACTATTTTGATATCTTTCTTGAGCAATTCCATGAGGAAGCTCGAGGACATGCGTTGCGGTGTTGTAAATCTTCCAATGAAAATCTTAGAGTAGAATTTCACATGAATAAGTTATGGATTTTTATCAAGTATCGGCAAATCCCATTACACATAGAATGTATATAAATACAATATACGATGAGAGTTCTAATTTACTATACAAGTGTAGCATAACTGATCATATCACATCATATTATCAATTTACTCCTAGTTTCATATCCATATTAGAGGTAGACATTGCGTGCCATGTGTTGTTAGCAAATACCTACCCAATTTAACAACTCCCATTGTAATAACATACCGATCAAGCGATAGAAGAGAAATCGGCAATAAACTCAGATTTCTGCATTTATTTATGGAGTCGATTGGTCAAGTTCGAAACACTCAATAGTTCTGGGATAGTTGTTAAAATTTCAATAATCAGGTTTACTGCTGAATGGTTATGAGGATCGGCAAACGAAATGCTAGAACAACGATTTCAATTCAATGTTGTATTTCTAAGATGAATTGATCAATTGTTTCTCAATAATATTCCACTAACAAAACATTTGAGCCTTCAAACCTTGACCTCTTCCGAACTTCAACTCATATACCTGATTTGAACCAAAGTCCGGAATGAAAGCTACAAAGATATTTTTCTGCTTAATGGCCGTGGTCTGCAAGTTTTCATGCGAGACGTTTCGTCTACTACTGCAATAGATATTACCAAAGGCGATGAGATAATGATCAAAGTGCTCGGGTTGATGGTCGAGTTGTGTTCTCGTTGTTCCCAACGCAGAAACTACAATACTGGTATTTCACTCCGGTTTTATAGTGTTATAGGGGGTCGCGGCTTGGTTTCTGTCAGTCTATTACCTGGCTTCATTTGTATTCAATTGAGGCCAGGTAGCTAGATTTCTTTAATGTTCATTGCCCCTTGTTACCTATTGAAATCATCCCTGTGTTTTTGTATTTCTATTTCATCTATATATACTCTCCTACAGCCATTTTGAGTTTCCTCTAATGAGATAATGTGAGTGCCCCTTCTTTTTTAAAAGCAACACCCGGGGATTACCGGATTCCTTGTAGCTGCAGGTCGGTCTACATTGAAACCATGAAACGAAATAAAGGTATCCATCACTCTGAACACAAGAGAAATTTACACCTCGGACAAACCGACAAATCCGCTGTAGCCGCACATGCTCAGATTCGAAGATACAGTAATACTCGACGAAACTAAAAATTACTGCACAACATTTTTTAGCCTCTTTGTTATTTTGGATAAAACGCAGGTCATGTCTGCAACCTAGTAACGAAGCAGTGATCTATTATAATATTAATAATGATAATGTTTATTTGCATATCAAAATAAAATATTACAAAACAAATATAACATACAAAAAAAAACAAATGAACAGAAAAATCACAGAAGCAGTTCAAATTACCACATGTTGGGTAAATTTCACCATTCGGGAAATGACACAATCAGGTGGTACTCTTTTTTCATTTTTCATACTCATTTAAAATTTATGATATTACTGAAAATTACGTCCCGTCTTGAGAATCCACTCAGTTGAAAAAAATTGAATTTTCGAAATTTTTCAATATTCTGAATCTCATGAAGTATTTGATTGAATATTCTAGGTGCCAGGTAATTTACACTTCGTTGTCCGATCGTTTTGTCACATCGGGGTAAAAATAAAGAATAATTACTTCGTGTATTATGAGTATGTTTATAAACTTATAATGAATTTTTTTTATTTTCAATGAATAATAATATTTTCATACAGAAAAGTTGTCTGATATCCATGATTTGAACTCCTTCATATAAGAGGTCACTACTATAATTACGTGTCTTGCCAAATATTATTTTAAGAATCCATTTTTGAACTACATTTACGTTTTCTGCAAAACAGTCAACACCCCCCCCCAATCCTAGAATTCCGTATGTAGGTTGTGTGTATTAGTAAAAAATAAATCATTTTTAATTGTCCAATGTCCATAAATTCTTTGAGATATCTAAATTTCTGAAGAAACTCTCTCAATTTTTTGAGAAGTTGTTTCATATGTAAATCCCACTTCATATGTCGATCTACCGTCACACCGAGGTATTTCACCAATGTTGTTGAAGAGATTTGTTTGTTCAAACCTAGGTTCAGTGATCCGCTAATATAAGATGTAAATAGTAAGTACCAAGTTTTTTTGTAGTTAACAGTTGATTTATTGAATTGGAACCATTTCGAAGTCGTTGGAAAATACTCTTCAACGGTTTGTTTCTTATTTTGCCAAGTTGAAGAAGTGTACAAAATGGCAGTATTATCGGCGAAACTAACAGTTTGACCACCGGTATTCAATGAAAACAGACTATTCATATAGATAGTGAAAAGAAGTGGCACAGGTACAGTGCCTTGAGGAACACCACAGGTTACAGTTCTCGGAATACTCAGGACACCATCAATTCCAACACTCTAATCATGATCTGTTGAATAGCTCGACAAAAATCGCATGTATTCCCACGGATACCATAGTCATTCAGCTTTCGTTTTGTGACATAGTATCAAAAGCCCCAGAGAGGTCTATGAGTATTCCAAGTATGGGTATTTTTTTATCTAGAGCATTATACACAATTTTTGTTAGTTTATAAATGGCATCCTCGGTTGATCTGCCTTCTCTAAAACCGTACTGAAATTTCAGTCTTATTTTTATTATTCGTTCCAAAATTTTAGAAACATCAGAAAGTAATGAACTTAGTCTATAATTACTGATTTATAATTTATCTACATTTTCATATTAAAGTTTTATCAATCCATATTTCAAAACATCTGGAGAACATCCAGAGTCCAATTATTTGTTACATAAAAATTTTAGCAGAGAGCATATATCTCATTCGTTACTTCTTTCAAAATTTCTGATCGGAAATTATCATATCCGGATGACTTTCTTGGTTTTGATTTTTTTATTATTTCCATGATATCAAGCTCATTCATATTGAATAGAAACATTCTGGATCTACAAGATCTAAGATGGTTCGTATTGCAAAATCTGATGAAACAGTTCTTGCTCTGGTTTTCTGGAAGAGGATGGAACAAGAACTGGAAATTACTATTTAGATTACTAACTACTGTACGAGAAACATGTAGAGTGAAAATTCGCAAAGTTTTCCAAAGGTATTTTGTTTCAAATCGATTATAGCCATGCAAACAATTTGTGATATAAGCTTCAACTTACTCGAACACCCCCCTCGATCACCTTAAACGGTCCAATTGTAAAAGAAACTCCAAAACGTCTTGAATTCTCTCCTAGGAAAGAGGTGATAGGAGTTGTAGAGACCGAACTTAAAGAGCAAGATATTTCTTTTGGGTTCTAGAGATCTGGCAAGTTTGCTCTAATAATTGTATCGAAAGAAGAGGATATCCTCGTTTCTGCTATATTAGCGAATTCTACCGAGTGTCCCCGCACTAATACAGTAGCATATTAATTACCGAGTGTGCTTCCAGCAAGTCATTTGGTATCTTGATAGTTTGCTGTTCTTACAGATATTCTGCATATAAAATTGATCCCTGTCGAGACCGTAAAGTAGCGTAGATTATGTCGTCCAAAGTTGTGAATACTTGTTTGATGTCGCTTACAAGAACTGCCGTGCAATAAAACGATCATATCTCAATGAATATGCACTGAAAGTAGTTACACTGGAATGTGCCGCAGGATGAAATGAAGTTGAAATGCGGAAGGCGAAATTTTAGTGAAGATACAATGGCTTACACAACTATGGCATTTCGCGAGTGGATCAAAGAAAGCAGTGATTTGAACATGACCTGTATTGTTCTACAAATCTATGGGTTGTCAGATGAGGGTGCTTGAAATGCTTGAGGTAACTAACGTATCTGTTTGATGAGGAAAATATTGTATCTCACTGAATAGATTTCCGATTACCAGTTCTTTATTTCAACCAAATCATACAAAACATGAATAATTCGACTTATTTGAGAAAATATTAGGTGAAAACGCTAATATTCTGTATTAGAATATGTTCTAAACTGTTTTCCATTAACCAGCTCTCGCCTCCGTACGAACAACAACTCCCAGAATTATGTAGTGAAGAAATTGAGAAGTATTCTATACAGGGTAGCCCATCACATTCGCCTCGGTATTTCAACCAGTAATGAAGAGAGTTAGGGAAAAGCTTTTACCACAGTCATATTTTGGAATATACAAGGTGATTTTTAAAAAAGTTACATACCAAAGTTATATTTTTTCTTATGGAACACCTTTTATTTTTTCATATTTTTAGATAATATAGTTGAGGTGAGTTACCTATACCTAAAACTGACCGTTTCTGAGAGATTTCGAAAACTTCAAAAATACAGACCATAATTTAAAAATTGTTTTCCCCTTGTAATGAACTGCTTGTGATGGAATGTACTGCTTAGCCGAAAGGTTGAAGTTAACAACCATATCAAATTGCCTCAAAATTTTGACCTATATTTATTTAAATAACTTCGTGAATTTGAATGGAACACCCCGTATTGGCGTAGTTTGACGCAGTAGATTTCCCTCAAAACTATATCAGGGTTCCCTATACCTATCCCTTCTGGTTCTTACACAAAATGCGTTTTTATATATTACTTATAAGTAATTTTCTCATCTTGAAAATGGAACACCCTGTGTTGTTATGAAAAGCATAAAAGCATTCTTGAAGTCATTTTATCGAAGAATTGAGAATCTCAAACAGTTTATTATTTCAATAAATGTTCAAAATGATGTCCATTATTCTCGATACATAGGCAAACTCTTTCTTGAAGTGAGTGCTGAACTCTGGATAACATATTATGCGATATGGAACGAAAGGCTCTCTTTATTCGTACTTTCATATCCTGAGGTGTCGTTGGCGGTATATTGTGAACAATACTCTTGATATCTCCCCATAAGAAAGAGTCGAGACTTGTAAGGTCCGGAGATCTGGCTGGCCAGTTCTGTGGACCTCCTCGTCCTATCCATCTATTTGGATATTTTCGATCTAACTCGTTTCCAACACGTCTATTGAGGTGTGCAGGAGCACCATCTAGCTGCATCGACATCCGTTGACGAATATTAAGAGGTATACTGTCCAACAGCATAGGCAAATTATCCTTGATAAATCACTTTGATAGACCATCTGTGCTGGTGATAAAAATATTAAGGTTTTCGTCACTGTAGTAGTGAAAGTTATGTCTGTTAGCTAATCCGTTGTTATGGAAAGTTGACTCATCTGAAAACAACACATAATTAAAATAATTTTCTTCATCATCACCAAACCTCATAAACAAAAATTCAGTCGTCAATAATCTCCTTCGAAAAACTGTTGATGTAGTTGAATGCGATACGAGTTACATTTGCCTGCATTTCACCTTATTTTAAAAAATGTAAACTTGTGCTTCTAGCGAATCTACCTATTCTTCAATAAAAAGGTGTTTAAAACACTTTTTAGGATTATCGTTACAACACAGGGTGTTCCATTTTTAAGATCAAAAATTACTTATAAGTAAAATATATAAACGCCTTTTGTGTAAAAAGCAGAAGAGATAGGTATAGGGAACCCTAATATAGTTTTGAAGGAAATCTACTCCTGCGTCCAATTGCGTCATTAAATATGGTGTGTTCCATTCAACTTTGAGAAATTATTTAATTAAATGGGTGTCCAAATTTTAAGGCAATTTTTTTCGCCAATCGGAATAATATTGCATTAAAAATTTCATGTGGTAGTCAACTTTAACCTTTGTGCTAAGCAGTACATTTGAACACTAGCAGCTCGTTACACGCTACAGGGTGGAAACAATTTTTAAATTATGGTCTGTATTTTTGAATTTCTGGAAATTTTTCATAAACTGTCAGTTTTAAGTATGGAAAATAGAACAGTCACTCACAATTATTTCGTTTATAATATCTAAAAATATAAAAAAATATAGGGTGTTCCATAAGAAGAAATATAACTTTGGTATGTAACTTTTTTGAGAGTCACCGTGTATATTTCAAAATAATTCTGAAATATGCTCTTCATGGACTCACATATAGCTGTGATGAAAGTTTTTCCCTAACTCTCTTCATTTTTCGTAGGAATACCGAGCCGTATGTGCTGGGCCACCCTGTATATGATATAACACAATTCCTAAATGGTCACCACAGGCGAAATGAAAATATTAAATCATGTGCTAATCGATAGCCACCTCAATTTTTGCTTGGGGTTCGGTCAATGAAACTTTTATCAAAAACCTGAAAAAATGCAACTGCAAAACTGTTCAATAAACCAAACATCTTAGAATTTCGGCAATTATATTTAGTGAGCACTGTAGCTCGCCAATATGAATACAAAGCTAATCTAGAAGCTGTCAGTACCTAACACGGCAAAAATCAAACACGTCGCAAGTAGCAAGACCTTCAAAAAATATATTGCAATAAATTTTTGAAGTGGAACATCTATAGCCGCACGTAAATCCACTTGTGGACGTGGCCACATATGTCGTGGCGGCTGGTCGCCGTGCGCAAGCGACTATGCGATTATCTTCCCACTGGTTCGGCGTTACGCTATCTCGCTCGCTACAGTGAGTTCGGATACCTGTACTGTATACAGTCAATTTATTACAGTATACATACCCTGCGTTTCCCTCAATAAACCATATTTGAAAATAATAGAAAATAAAAATATATCTGACAGTGATAATTTAGAAATTAATGCTGAGCAGCGTCCTGCAAAGAAAGCAAAACCACACTACGACACACTATCAAGTCATCAGTAAGTTAATTGTATTTTTATAATTAAAGTGTGCATTTATCTGTTCATTAATCCCGCGTATATTTGGTCTGTCTCAAAGATCAGTGAATGTAAAATCTACTCTCTTGTTGGATCACATTTCCATAGTTATTTTCATAACATATATTTGAAATAAATTTCATGAAGACTGATGAAATTGTATTCCAAAATAAGCAGATAGCAGTAGCGTTGTTATCAACAGGAGCATCAAAAAATTAATTATTCAATTGATTTTCTAATCTGTTTAAAATTTGCTTTTTTCCGTAAATCAGCTGTCGCCCCCATACGGAGAAACTAAGCTACGGACAAACGAAGTATTATCTTTCAACGTATGATTTCTAACGTGTAATTCCTAATGATGAAATTCATATTGAAACGTTCATCATTGATATTTATAATTTAGAGTCTTAAGTAATACATTGCAATAACTGAATAGAAAAAATTCGTAATATTTTGATTCTACATCATTAGTTTTTGTTGTAATCTATTCTTTTATGGAAATTACTTGTTCAAAATAAGTTCGATGTTTCACTATTTCAAAAATATCCATAACTTAGAACTTTTTTAACAGAAAACCAGGTCGTGGGTTCCCAAATCCCCCGCCTTCAAATTCTTTTGCTCACCAAAATAAATCGTCTTCCATGAGCTCCTGAGTATGTATCATTTCATAGGGATTATCGATGTATGGCTATGTATGGCATTGAATGTTGTGGATGCCTGTCTAACCGATGTATGTGGGTTTTCCTCAAACTCAAGCTTTTTTTATCTGCCTCACACGACCAAGCTCGCGAAACGCTTCCCCACTTTGCTTATTGTTCCTTGAGATATAGGCGGTAAATTAGGAAATTTCCCATGAAATAGGCGACCTACTTCCTGTTTTGTTCGGGTTTTATCTTCGTAACCAATCACTTGTAAAACTGTTATTTTATGAATTTCCATTGATCCAACCATTTGTCAGACTTGAAGTTAACGAACTTCAAACTTAACTGAAATACTGACAACTAATGTTGTAACATACCAAAAAAGTTGTCAACACGTTTTGAACTAACGTTGCCACGGAAATTATTTACAGTTTTTTCAAGACATACAATGAGTTTTGAATATATTGAAATAAGTTTTGAATGTATTCAATTGAATTTCGGTAACCACATGATTTCAATTTATTTTATGTCAATTGTTGCAATAAACTTGAAAGCGCTAACATTTTTGAATAGAGAATGTAGAGAAGTTTCAAACGATATATTATATTTTAAAAATTCGACGGGGATTGAAGGTAGGGGTAGCATTTTTCCATTGAAGTATGTCAAATTATAATTTGAATTTGATGTGTTTTGGGATTTTGTTGAAATATGTACCGTAACCGAAATAATGAATTTATTTCCTTTGGCTTTTACACACTGTATATCTATGAATGTCTAGTGTAGCTTGTAGTTGAGCATCTCACGCATAACGTTCACCTTTTGCGAGTTACCTAAATTTATTTGCAACATATTACTTTCCATAACTTTGTTATATAACTTGAATGAAAGAATTCAAATAAAAATAAAATTACGATTTTTTGAAAAGAGAAATGAAAATTTCTATGTTTTTACCACTTTTAATTGTAACTAACGTTACTGCAGTTAGACAATACATTGTGCATTACACAATAAACTCGTTTATTGTGTAAGTTTGAAAATGTCCATATAGGACGAAACTACAGTAACGTTAGTTACAATTAAGTAGTGGTAAAAAAAAATAGAAATATTCATTTCTCTTTTCATTCTGATCTCCTACCACATAGTAACGGCTACATCCATAAATTTACGATTTTTTTACGATTGGGATGTTTGGCTCTCCTCAACAGAGATTTTGTGTGATGGTAATACTTGACCTTGTCATTTTATGCTTGCTTTGTCTTGAAAGGATCAACTTCAAGTCTCTTGGCTGTCAGATTAACAGAATATGATTCTGTACACAGTTTTCTGTTCCAGTGTCTGTCTCAACTAGTGAGTTAATGCCAAATTAATTAATCACCTTGGTCGTTTATACACTTACCTTAGACCTTACCTAACCAAACTTAGCCCTGTGGGTGTTTTTCAGTCCATCAAGAATTATTAAGAGGTCTATCAGCAATGATCTAATAATTTATCAGTGTTGTAAAATAATAACTGACATCATTCACTAGAATTGGTCTGAAGACCTATCGGTTTTTCAGAAATCACCACTTTTTTGTAGAGTTGAAATGAACCAAGACTATAAATTTTACTAAAAATATTTTTATTATACCTAGCAATGTTTGCTTCTTAAATGAAGGCCATAGTGTTGATTATAGAATCATTAATTTCTTTAGTGTTGAAAAATGTTGTACTGTTGTAAAATGAATATCCACTGAAAAAAATGACAACATGAATATACATGTCCCTCTGTATAGACGCGGCTACGCCCGTGTCGCAAACAATTATAACCAGCTGCATTATCTCAACCGAAGCTTGAAGTTCCGTGTACCCAAGGTCTAAGGTCAGTCGGCAAGAGTGAGCTATTACTCAATGCCAGCAACATTGTCAATGGACCAGAGATAAAATCAGTTATGACCAATACAATTTTTAAATTGCTTTAACAGACTTTTTAAATGGTACGAGGTGTAATTTGTCTATCTGGATTATTAAATCGGTTTATAAACCGTTATGAAGTCGTCGGTGAAAATATTTTGAGGGGTCAGCTGGTCCAGCCGTTTTAATAATGTTCTGATCGTAGATATGATGACGCCGCTTTTATATAAAGCGCAGCGGTACTGATTTTGATCCGAAAGTGGGTATTGGACGTTTGACAAAATTGTGAATTCTGTCCTTTTTTGGTAATGAAGTGGTATGCTGCATTGTTGCGTATTGCTGAAAAACTTGTGATATTCTGCATCTTAACTAACAGAGATGTTTTGCGATACTTAAGATTTTAGTGAAACTTTATCGTGCTGGTAAATGCCAAATATAACATTTTTTTAATACTCAAATTCGTCAAGAGTTCATGAATTTAAAAAAAAGGATTGCAAAATAGATCAGAAGAATTGTGAGGAAAGACTTCTACCTGAATTGACTGGAACATTGGAAGAGTTCACTTCGGAACATGATGAATACAATTTTTCCAATGCAGATCTTGAAGGACAGTTATATGAATGAAATTCGAAAATTTGACTCGTTTATGTTGTACGGGGTCTTTCAACAGATACTTTCTAACTTTAACAATCGATAACGGTCATTCTGTTGAAACTATATCTGTCAAACTAGATCCAAAAGCGTCCAATGTATCCCGAAAAAATCACTGTTTAGTTGTGGATTTTGGCCTGGCGGCGTATTTGATCCATATTTCTTTGCCGTTGGTCAGGCCATTACCGTCAACGGCGAGCACTATAAGTCGATGACTACCAACTTCCTTTGGCCTGAATTGGATGATCTGGACAGCAACGACATGTGGTTTCAACAGGACTGCGCTGCGTGCCACACAGTTCATTTCACATTGGTTATTCTGCACAAGCGATTGGAAGGCATTGACATGCCACGTGTAGGTGATGTGAACTGGCCACCGAGATCAGGCGATTTGATCCTGTTAGATTTTTTCGTTTGGGGTTTTCTTACAAAGCGGTCCTCACAACATGTCATTGGTCAAATTCAGACTGATTTATGCGTCAAAGTCAATGAAAATTGTACATTTCGAATGCAGCTACAATACGAATCAACGTTCTTTGGATTCAACTGAAAAAACTAATATTTTCCATGTCAGCTTGCAATCAGGATCTTCTTAGTAATCAGTCAATCTATCAATAATTTTCTATAATTGACAACATACTTTGTATAGGGATAGTCACATATACTACACAACTATAAAACTAACAAACTAATGAGTGTATATTACAAATAAGTAAATTACGTACACTGAAATTCGCTCACAGTACAAAAAACTATGCCCAATGAAAATATTTTGAGTTTTTTTTTAATTCTATTTCCCTAGTACAATTTCTTACTAACTCACGTAATTTGTTCAACCTTGCTTGTAATGAATTTGGCCCAATACAGTTTGGCGAATAACTCGTAATATTCAACCTGGCAAAAGGTATACACAAGAGGTTCTTTATCATTTATTGATTTTATTTGTGTTGTAATTTTTTGGGATTCCTCTCCTATTTCTATAGACAAGTAAATATCTTAAAAATAAATAATCCAGTCAGTTGAAATGTTGAGTTTTTTGAAAGAATCTCTGCAAGAGTGTTGTCTGGATTTTCCTGCTGAGGACCTTTCGATTCTTTTTTGTGCAATACATGTGTTCCTAGAATATATTCAGCATTTCCGCCTATTCATTCAGAATCCGTTATGCTCAACAACAATTGCTGAAACTTTTTTGCCTGAATGTACTTCCTTGTGAAAATTGTGTGTTTTTTTCTCTGTTAAATGGTGAAAGTTTGAATAAAATTTCTCACAAAAATTATCTGTGATGCGTAGAAAATCTGATGAAGCTTTTAATCTCGTACTTTATTATATCGATCTTTGTTGAATCGGTATTTATTCCCACTTTTTTTTCTCATACTTCAGAGTTCAGCTTCAGCCAAACAGTTTTTTATCTGCCTCTCCAAAATTCTCTAGATGGTCAACAAATGTTTTTCCTGACACCTCTCAGAATCAGTTTCATACAAAATCTGAAGTTCCAGAATAATTTTTTCTTGCGACGATATTTCTGCTGTTATTGAAACTGCTATTATTGAAACTAATGTACGGTGCCCAAAAAGCTATTAGGTGTAAATATGGGTACGCTGGAGTTTTTCAATGTATTAACTGAAAATTCAATTTTGTCAAAACCTATTCCAAGCCTTGCTTGACTTCTTGATCCGTTTTTATCTGATTTGGACTTTGAGAATTCCTACGTTGTCCATAACTCGATATCACTTTAAACTTTGAACTTTTTCCTAATTTCCTTCTTCTCCACTGATTTTATTGAGGAGTTCATCTTGCTGCTTCTCTAAATGTTGGGTGTTTCCTAATTTTTTATCATTATATTTGACTACTTTCATACATCAATTTTCAATCTGAACAAATTTGTTTTTCTCTTATTTTTCCTGCTTTTAATTTCCTCTTATTCTGCTGCAAAAACTCTTCTGTCACATTTTTTGTATATTCTGCTTGTTTTGATAATTAATCATAATCTTTTTTCTTTTCTCCTTTCTTTTTTTCTCAATCTTTCCTGCTTTCTATGAGTGGTATTTTCAATCAATGCATTTTTGGATTAATAAGAACCCTGCGTCTCCATGAATAACGTTTCTAGCACATTTGGAATCTTTGATGTAGTAAGGAATAACACTGGAGATATTTCCCAACACCAAACCGTTATTTCAACACATCGACACGTGTTTCGATCACCAAGTGATCATCTTCAAGAAGAAGATCAAACTGATCTTCTTCTTGGTGTTTGTGTGTGTTTGTTTCCATGGTGATAATATAAATGCCAGACTACCACGATCACTGACTGTAAAAATTTCTTCTTCATACTACTCTGAGACGGTGTATTGAGTCCAGAAAAATTTAGATCTGTCATCATTCATTCTGGAACTCAAAACACTCAAGTGTTTGTCACTTGTTTGTTTTTGAAGACTGTTGCATTACAGCCAATTCAAACTGAAAATATGAAAGTCCCCAGATTTCTATCTATTATTTACATGATTTCATTCGCAATATAATAGTAAGACAAGTATTTCTTTATTATAATAACATCCTTTTATCGTTTCCAATCGTTCCACTCGAAGTATATCTCTCAATTGGAAGTCGTTACCGTCATCTGTTGCAAACACCGAAGAATGTTTCTGAAGGCCAATATGGATTTGATCTATATTTCTCTCGAACATGGAAATGAAAGGTGATTTAAGACGAATGTGTTGTTTTTATTACGATACGACAGGTGGATGGTTTAATGCTCGAGTAAATTTCACTTTCCAGTTGGTCAAACGAGTGTATACCTCCGGTGATAATTGTGGGCGTTATTTCACTTCTTCACATTGCTCTGTGGAACTTTTCTTCAATGCTAGAATTTGAGGTTTAGCGTGACTATTCAGAAATTGACGTAATTCATTGAATAACTCTTCACTAATTGGATAGAGAACCTCACAATGAATTAGAACATGAACAAACATATTCAATAAAGATCCCGTAGTTTCTGAGTTTGTAGTCGTATCATGCAGTTTGCTCACAGCTCAATCAAAAACATTTCAAACAACAATCTGATTTTTTTTTGAAGAAAGATATAATGAAGCATTCAACCAATGTCTTAGGAAGTACCTGTTGAAGCATGGAGAAATAAGTAATAGTCTTGAACTAGATGAGATTATTCTTCATTATGAGTGGAGAGCATAAATGCATTGTGCAAAACAGGTGTTACTAAGATTATTTAGAAGTCCAGTGGGATCAGGAAATGTTTATGAGTCGAAGCATCACATCTTGATCTATTCTAACTATCGCAAATAATCTAACCCAATGAACAAAATAAGTCAAGCTACGATTCTTGAAGGATTTTCGTAAATTCCAAAACTTGTTCAATAAGAACCCCTACAAAATCAGGTGAGCTTCTTCAAAAATCTTTTAAGATGTTTCATACATTGAATTGCTCTTATAATTAACTTCTGAAAGATGTGAATAATATGTTTTTGCTAACGTCGGTGGACCTTGATGTCATTTTTATTATCTTTTGGTTTGTCGTATTCAAAGTCTAAGCTGTGGGATATTATTCAATAGTTTGAGTCCATATTTTGTATAGGAGGTACTAGCGACCGCCCGACTCCGCAAAAATGTAATGCCGGAAATTTGGGGATATAGAGAGACAGTGATGAAAATGATAACTTCATTTTATAAACGTGCCTTTTTCCCTGCGGCGGGCGCCCCAGTTGAAATATTTGAAAATATTTTTTTGGTGCTTATCTGAAACATGAAGCAAACCTCTATACAAAATTTCGGCCTTTGAAAGTATAGCGGTATGGAGAAACAGTGATGAAAAGGTAACTTTATTTTATGGATGCCCCTTTTCCTCCGCGAATGGCTCCCCAGGTGAAATATTCAAAAATCCTTCCTTATTGCAGATCTATAACATTAAACGAATCATATAATATAGTTCACAGTCGGTCCATTTTACTTTAGTGAAATGATTGTCCATTATGGAACTGATGATATGTAGAAATACTTCAAAACCACATTTCATCACAAACGCTTTTGTGATTATAAACAATTAACAACAAATATAGCTCAGCAATATACATTAAACAGATGCCTGATCTTTTAGTTAGAGTGTATTCAACTTGGGTTCATGATTCTTCTCCCACTTGGTCTGTTGAATTCGCTGAATTCAATCAATAGTTGATGTAGAATCAGATGATTCGAAGGAGAATATTTGCGAAAAGAAAGCACGCATTTTGTCATAAATTCTTGTTTGTCGAATCCCACAAATATTTTTCAGTTTACCTATGAAAAATCACTCTGAAATCTGAATTTGAATTATAATAATCAATACTTCCAACTATGTTTGAAGAATCGTTTCAACAGTTCAACTGTCTTACAGAGATCAAACTGGGGGCCTGTTTTATGAGTAGCCCATATCACATATTGATTAACAATAAGCAAAACTCATTCATGTGTTACTAAATAATGATGAAAAAAATTTTCCACCTTTTTATTGTCATATATATAAAAATTATACAAAATCAGCTGCAATTCATCTTTGTCTTGATACAAATTGAAAATAATCAAAATCTGAATTGAATCACACATGATACTATTTGAAAAAATGTGAAATTGATAATGGATGCTGGTAGACAATAGATCATTATTCTCATCTGTTTTCGAATATTATCATACGAAATTCATTTATTTTGGCAGCATTCCAAACCGAAGAAAAAAAACATCACCGATCAGTGATGCCCTGTATTTGAAAATTTGTCTTTGAAAAAATATTATGTCTCCAATGGAAGTTTCATAAACCACAATCTTGAATCGTCTTCTCTTGCTGCCAGGCAGGTGAGGCAGTTTGGTTTTCATGGTAATATTTCTCTCGCGCATAAAGTTATTTGTTAAATTATGAAAATTGGTTTTTGAAATATACCTGTGATTCTCCTGGATATAGATTGCAATATGCTGAGAAATATGTTACACACCCAAAATTGAGGAGATTTATAAGAATTCCGCAACTTGTTAGTGACGATAAATTTTGTTGGTAACCTCCAGAATTCAATTTTAAATTTTTCACTTTTGTTTCTTGATATGTTTCATTCAAATAGAATATTTTCTATTTATAGTTCAAAGTAAGTTGATTGAAATCATGAGTATTCTGAAAAAATGCCATATTTGTTTAATGGTTATCTATTTTTAAACTTACAATAATTTTTTCGAAAACAAATAAGACTTTCATTTCCATCCAGAATAACATTTTATTCGATATGCCCTGAGTATACGAGTGTATAGCACGATTTCAGTTCTTCAAATGAAAGAGTTTTTGAATAGTGAAGTTCGAAGTGTACTGAATCGCGTATTTCTGTACCGGTCTTGGGGGAATAAAATATGTTGAGTCGGCTGAAAACCTCCCATGAAGGTATCTAAAAAAAAAGACAAATCTCTTTTTCTTCCATATTCCAGACTATCAAGGTTGATGTTGGTGTCTGAAATCAGGCAAATAGTTCTTTTCTGAATAGAACACAGCAGCTTCAGGGTGTGGTGCATACTTCAGAAAATAACTTCGAAATTAACGATATATTCAATTCACATCTTCTAGTTTCAGTCTATTGGAAATTGGATGTGAGTTGTTAATTAATGTACTATCAGATACTTGTGATGCACTGTATGGAACTTTTGGTGCAGTAATGAATATTACTGGAGTTTTTTCCCAACACCAAACCGTAATTTTAACACCTTGACACGTGCTTCGATCATCAAGTGAATATCTTCAAGAGGATGATCATTTAGATCTTCCTCGGTTTGGTGTTGGGAAAAAACTCCTGAAATACTATCATATGTTGATACTAGTTGTTGCCCGCGGCTTCGCCCGCATGGAATTTCGTACTTGTAGTACTAATTAGTGCTATGTTGCTGTATCGCTGTTGTTTCAATGTTTTTACAGAATTAGAATCAACATACTTAGGCGTGCACAGCGTTATAGAAACAGTGCTTCCAAAAAATTGATCTACAGCGCCGTCTAGTGGTGAGTCATAGAAAATTTTATAGCCTAAAAACCTTCTCTATGAAAAATTACTTATACATGTCGTTTCATGACGATCGGTTGAGCGATGTAGAAGTTTGCCACTTACCAACCAACCAACCAACAAACTACCATTTTTTATATATTAGATGAACTACACCTCTGGTTAAAGGAAGGTACCATAGTAGTGTTTATACATGAGAGTAATGAGTAATATATTGAAACCAATTTGTATGTCTTTGTTCAATGAATCATTGAAGTCAATCACACAACTTCGAATTATTGATGAAGATAACACATTTTTATGAAGAAGTATCTATGAATCCAGGACTCCTTGGAGGGTAATTTCAAAGTAGGCAAATTAGCCATGATTCAAGGAAGTTGGCGCTTTGTTGTTCTTTGACTATATGCATTCTGATATGATCATATATACCGAGGGACAACAAAATCATTGTAAACGACGAAATAAAATAGAAATATTCAAAGATGAATTTGAAATATATAATCGAGGATGGCTCTTCAAATCCGAAATTTATAAGTCAATTGAAAACCTTTATTTCAATACAACTGGAAATTAAAATTTCAGATGAAATTGTATACTTTTTAAAATGTTTGATAGAATAAAGCTATTCTTTCCAACGATCACGGATAGTATTATTAATTTTCATCATGTAACGGATCAGAGTATTAATAATTCGAAATGGATATTGATTGGATTTTGAGTTCAGTTTTAGTGTTTGAGAATTACGTTTGACGCTTCATTTCGGTATTTTAAAATGATAACTTTATATGGAATGGTGAACCACTTCGTTAAGTAACGACTTACATCGCCAGTTTGCCTGGCTTTTCTTATTCTCACGCATACATTAGCGGAAGGCAGACTCCTCCTCTCTCATCGGACAGATGCTCAATATTGAGTGTGCGATAAACATATACTGTTGACAGTATTTTGAAAATCCAACCACAAGTACGTAATATTTTTTTATTATGTGGTTAGGTTTGGTTAGGTTCAAAGTGGGTGAGTCTATTTGACTCCCCGCCGCAACCCGCAAGGTTTTATTGTGGCTCACATCTATTCACACTCGACCAAATGAATCCAGCTTCGTTAAGAAGCTGGTGGTAGATCTTTCAAATCAGATGGTAAGAGTTCGGCTCTGCCGAACCCTAAAAACATAATTCGGTCCGCAGCGGGGCAGATACAAAGTATGTGCACTGCTGTTTCATCATTTTCCAATCAGAGGCGACACACGCTGTCTTCCGACAGTCCGAGCCTCTGCATATGATAACTGAAATGACAATGACCTATAAGAAGGCCTGTTAGATATCGTTGTTTATTCCTACTGTAGTCCAACAATCGTTAGGTATTAATCTTCAAAGGGTGAATAAACGCCTTGGAGTGAGCCAATCCTGGAAGATTCTGCCAGAAGTCCATAAATCTTCTTGCATACAGTTCAGTCTTTGTTTGGCAAAGCCTAAACCGATGCCAATGACAGGTTCATGTCCAATGAAGCTGCTTGCAGCACCCTGCTTTGCAAGAAAATCAGCCTCATTGCCTTCTTAGCCACTATGACCAGGATTATTATTATTGTATTACATCAAATACTTCATCTTGTGGATTAAAAATTATGATACTAGTTTTGTATATGTACATTATCAATATCATGATTTAATCCTACAAAATTAACAATTGATCAAGTACGTAAGTTAGGCTGACTCATCAGTGAGTATGAAAAGGTAAGTTTTGGCGAAAATATATTGTCAAAATAACTCATTTGTTGCCGAAATGTCAGCCATACCATCAAACAGGTGGCTGACCTGAGGTCTGTCTACCACCAGGAAAATGGTAAATAGTAAAAGGTGCGGTTGGTATGACTGTTTACTGAGCAAAGCAATGCTCACAGGGTCATCATCAGTCCTCATAAACCTACTGAATGATACTCTACTACTGAGGTGAAAGTATCATTTTCATGATCAGGAAGACATTTCAACAATTTTGGTGAAAAGGCTTCAAAATTCGGAACTTTCAAAACCCTCTTTTGAGAAGTTTCACCTCCCTTTGAGGCATCTTAGATACACCCTTCAGATAAATTGCTAACAACAAAAACTAGTTGAAATGGCCTACTAGAAGTTTTAAAAGATGACATTTTCAATGTTGAATTTATTATTTTTTCCAACACTTCTGTTGAGTATTTCTGTAGTCGTTGAATGAGACTTTGAATATTATGGCATGCACACTGGACTGAATAGATTGAATTTTGATATCTCACACACCAGTGACCACTACACATGGTCATTGGTGAAAAGTGCGTATATATTCGTGGGATGTGAGTCATTGGGCGGGAATTACTAATACGCTGTCGCAAACTAGGTGTTTATTTTCTATAGATAAAATCTGAATTCGTGCGTAGAGAAACGCCTGTACAACGCACGCCGTATTGATCTGGAAGTGTCAATGTTTTAATTGCTTTGTATGTGGGTGTTTGATTCATTGGTCCCGAGACTTCCCACCCACTGGGTGTGCCCATTGGATCTTGATTTATACAATATTTAGTTTCGCAAGCGTTGGAATTCCTAATATCGATCAGCGGTATTTGAACTCTCCAGTTATATAATGCAGGTGATGCAAAAAAGGAGGAGTTCAACATAACAATGTCATGTGAACTCTAATGAACAAACGTGTTTGTTTGTAAAGATTGTTATTTTCTAATAATGAATTGACGAATGTCCAATACTAGTTCTGAATGAATTTCACTAGTTCGGACTTCCATTGTCTAATATATAAATAAAATGATTTGAAATCCCTGAAACAACTGAAAAAGAAGAATCAAATATAAATAGCTGTAAATGACGATTATTTCAAGCAAAAAAACCTGAAATGAAATAATAGTGAAATAAAATACAAGTAAAAGTAAAACAGTTGAACAAAAATTAAAAATAAGGAAATACAATCGAATAAATACTTTTTACTTTTTTTATTATTTTTGATATTTTCATTTTCTTTTCCATTCATTGAAATTAACCTCCTTTTTATAATTTTTTTTGAACTAGCTTATCCGAATATTTGGGTATGGTTATTTCGACAATCGTCTTCGAGTGATGACTGGACTGATTCCTCCAAGAGATGACTATTTATG
>WOGP01001266.1:0-19800 GCA_015342065.1 Leptinotarsa undecemlineata | reverse complement strand
GGAAGGTAACAAAACCCAAAAAAGGTCGTTGAAAAAACTGATTTTCCTCCACAAAAAATGACTTTTGTTGAATGATATGGCCTTCTTTCCGTTGTTGCATTTGGAAATATTGCGATCCACGGGTTGTAATTCATCTTCTGAATTTTCTTGTCATATATATGTCATATATGTTTGCGTGAATTGGATAACGTGCACTTTACATGGAGATTGTGCATAGGCTGGGCTTGCCTCTGGTTGGACACACAAAGCTCCACCTGGAATGGCTTCTCGACATGGTTTGTTGAACCTCTGCCTCTGGTTGAGTACACAAAGCTTCACCTGGAATGGATTTTCGACAAGGTTCCTTATAAAAGATATAATGATGCTCATTGAGAAAAATTGGTTTGGTTCCTGGGACGATGATTTCGTATAGATTTGGTATTAATATATAATAGATTGGTGATTAAAACTTATAAATGGAATTACTAGGTTTGTTTCATATGTATTGTTTAGAAGGGATTTAACAAATTGTTCATAACGTGTTTGATACACGTTTGATACACACACATAACAGTATTTATTGTATTATCACTCACCAAGTTGGTACTAAAACGTGATGGCCATACACTAATTGAAAATACGTTTTCCAACATGGTTTACATGAATAGTAATCAATCAACTTGTACAGAGATCCGATTACATTTTGAAACTCATCTATTTGGTGAAATATATATGCAATCATAGTTTCCCTGCTATTCATCTGGTGTTACGTGTTTTACCTGAATGAAAATTCATTCAGTATTATTGGATGCTTTCAACTCATCGATAATCAATCATGTTTTGATTCCATTCGTATGTATTATCCATTCAAAAGCTTCATACTCATTGCAGAAGTGATTCAACAAATATTTCATAATGTGTTTGATGCAGTACAGAATTAAACGTATTAATACTCTCCAAAGTTGGTACTGAAACCTGATGGCTGTACAAGAGTAGAGAGTAAATTTGCCAATTTGGGAATAATTTCTGTGTCCCTTAGGTAATGGGGATTAATTAATACATCGAATCATTTATGAAATCCGCTCTCTGTTCACTTTTTTTTCAGGGAATATGGAGGCCGTTACAGTTCAGGTATTTTTTGTGATTTACTGTCCCATTCGTATTAAAAAAATTATCACTGCTCTGGGATATAATATCCTGAAATAAAGTTTATTACGTTCATCCAAAGAAACAATTTGAAATATATTATCGAATTAGAGCAGATACATTTCTTGCTCGGTCTCATCGTTAGTGAGGTATTTTAAAAGCTGTAGAAACATTTTTTCTTTGCTGAAAGTTTCCTTTGCAACGGGTTTTTCAGTTGTCCAGTCATTTTAGGTCGATTTAGGCCTGTATTTCGGAAAGTTGACATACCCTGGTGTGAATTTGCATAAACTTTGTATTTTGGCATCATAAAAGTATTCTCAAAATTCACATATGATGCGACGACCGCAACTTCAGAAATTGGTGGTCATAAGTAAAAAAAAACGACTTTTTGCACGTTTTTTGCTAATATCTCGTTTCCAATAAGTTTTGTGCTAATTTTATCAATCAAATTAAAAGAATAAAATTCTCTACAACTTTTGTTTTAAAGATTTTTTTATACGCTGAATCGTTTTTGAGATAGAGGACAGCGCGAACGCAGATTAAATATTTTGTGAATTCAACTCGTTGTCCCGATCGAAATCAGTTCATTTAAGGTTTATAAATTATCACGTAATGAATAATTATAAATAATTTTCATTTTTTATTAACAGATACATCAACACTAAACAGGACAGACATGATGCGGATGTTCTCTTTTTTAGACAACTATTGAAAAATCTCAACGTCAAAGAACAGCAATTATAGTCAGTGAAGATATTGATTTACTTGTGATTTTAATTGGGCGTACACTATCTCTTGAACAAAAAATTTTCTTTGAAAAGTGGGCAACGCAAATGTGAAAACGGAAATATACTTCTCTAAGAGTTTCGACAAATATTCAATTTTTGAAAAACACATTTTGTTCGTTCAAGCTTTAAGCGGCTGTGCTCTTTAAAAAAAGATGTATCAAGATGGAGTAGTAGAAAGCCAAAAACTTTCTTTCCAAAAAGAAAAAAACGTGTTTAGGAACATTCCAGAAACTACCTAATTTGAATGAACTTGCCTCAGCATTTGAAGAAGAAAACTGCCTGGTTCAAAGATTATTTGATAGTGGATTGCAAATTTTATTAGCTGTTTATAATGCTCCAAAGTCTGTAGATAATATCGATCATCTTCGTTATGCACAATATGCCAAGCTAACAAAGCTCAATAAACCTGTGCAGTTGTCAAATATCCCACCAACAAGTGGAGCAGTTCACCAACATTTCAATCGTGTTCATTACCAAGTTCAAACTTAGTTAGGACATGATTTAGAACCCCAGGAATGGAGTTGGACAATGCGTAACGGATTGCTAAAACCTATCACCACCATTTCACTACCTGCTCCAGATGAGTTACTTAATATGATATTCTGTAACTGCAAAAGTGGTTGTGGTTCAAGATGTGAATGCCGGAAAGCAGGGTTGCAATGCTCTTTAGCTTGTGCCAGTGTAATGGGCAAGCTTATCTCAAAGCTGTACCATATGAGTCCGATGTTAACAAAGATAGGTCCTTTGATCCAGACATCATGGAAGAATCGCAAACGAATCTGGGTAAAGATGGCAATGAAGATGATAAGGCCCTTGAATTTTTACAGCTGCGAGAAGACGACGACGATGTAGAAGAAAAAATTTGAAATTGAAAGTAATTATTCTTTTAATTATTTTATTTGTTTATAAATTTTGACATTCACAAATGTATCAAATGAAATATAAATATTTTTAATTGTATTTCTTGTCTATTCATTTTTATTTATTGAATACTAATTACTATAGATTAGATGTAAATTATAATGTTATATCTCTACAAATAACCACTACAAATTTATAAATACACGGGCAGGTAAGTGTTATTAAATAACTTGATACTTAATTGAAAATAAATAATTTATAAAAAAATATTCAAATATAATGTATTTGTTAATGAAAAATTAAAATTATTCATAATTATTCATTGAGTAATAACTTATAAACCTTAAATGAGCTGATTTCAATCGGGACAACCAGTTGACTTCATATAATATTTAATTTGCGCTCGCGCTGCCCTCTATCTCAAAAACGATTCAACGTATGCAAAAATGTTTGAAACAAAAGTTGTAGAGAATTTAATTCTCTACAATATAATTAATGAACACAGTCAGCATAATATCCATTGGAAACGAAATTTTGGCAAAAAACCTGTGAAAAGTCGTTTTTTTTACTTTTGACCCCCAATTTTTGAAGTTGCGGCCGCCAAATCATATGTGAATTTTGAGAATACTTTTTTTATGCCAAAATACACAATTTATAAAAATTTACATCTGGGAATGTCCACTTTCCTAGACAAACCCCCTAAAATGACTGTACTACAGATGTTTCGAGTCACTTTGTTATTCACTTGCATAATGAAACAAATGCTACTTGTAGGTAAATGATCAAAGTTTTCTATTTTCCGGGTTTAAAGGCCGTGGATTTTTGGAATTCATTGTTGACTCTTCAGGTAGTTTGGTGTGCTATTACTTGTATTTGGCATAGTACATACTATATAACTTCGTACCGAATTTATTCCTTTTCCACCTATCTAGTGGTGAAATTGAAATTTGGATGGATATGTAGCTACAAAGCCAACCTGTATTTGTATCTGTAGAGTAGAAAGGGTGTACCACACTTAGGCCACATGTGACCCATTGTACATCCTACCGAGGAGTTGTCCTCCTAGGTCCTCGTCCATCCTGTCCTTTTCAGGAAGATGGACAGGTCACTAGAAGACATCTCCTTTATATTGGCAGGTGTAGTTAGGCCAAAACTCACCTAACACACACTCTCTTTGATAACCTTGAGAGGTGTATCACGGTGGCCTCCGCGAAGGTTTTGCACGGCGCGGCTTCTTCAACCTTTTTGGGATTCCCTCCGTGGAGGTTCACAAGTGAGAAAGCTTTCCTACAGGGAGAGCCGGTTCCTTGCCTTCATTCATAGCGGAGCTCTTGACGCCCGCCGCCGGAAGTGCCCTTGCTGTTGGAGGTGGAGTAGGGGAGGAGAAGGGTGCACTTATAATTGCAGCCACTCCTACCTCCTTCGCTCTCTTTCTCCTTTTGGCCTCGGCGCCGCAAATGCGCTTACGCCTTGACTTTTGTATTGAACCACGAGGTGATCTGCTATGTCCAGCATCAATCCAAACGGTAGATTGGGGTGGAAATTTGTATTCATCTCCAGCCACCGCCTTGGATTGAGGTGAGCACTTCTATCCAGCCTCGGGATTGGTTTTGTTTTTTGTTGTTTCTGTTTTTGTGTTTCATTTATGTGTGTTCCCACTAGTAGCAAGGGAGGAGTCGGTCCCCTCTGGCAGAGCCCCGCATTGCTCTATATCAATCTTCAACATTTTTGTTCAAATTTCACCTCGATTATCTGAGACAAACTAGAATATTCAGAAATTAATCTGAAGAAAACGAGAAAAATAAAATTTGGAAGGAAAAATAAAAGTACCGAATAAAAAAACAATGTCAGAATTAGTTTTTATCAAATACAAAAAACAGAAAAGCCATCTCTACTCAACACTATAGTATCTAGCTTCATCTCCTCGTTTCCTTTGTTTCATCAAGGTTGAAAGCCATACGTGCTTCTCATTGGGGTGATGTAGATAAAATCTCCAGTCGGATCGAAAATTCAAATATTTGTGAGATAATGTCTAACCTTTACTTCGCGAAACGAATATCCTCTTCAGGTATGCAGGAGATGGAAATGAGTGTTTTACGAGATAACCTGCAAGGCGAAGGGACATTTATATGATTTCCCTTCCACTGGATACATATATCGGCGTCTATAAGAAGAAAAAGTGGGGTCGGATTTTCACATATGTGGAGTGATATAACACTAGATTGCTAGAAAAAGTCATAGACGGCGTTGATTTTCATTTTGAAGCTCCTCGGAGTGGTGCGTTGCATTTCAGTACATAATCAGATAATGAATATTTATCTCTTTCAAAATCAATATTGATAGTTGTGAATATTCTTTGTGTGGGTGAATTTCATCAAGTTATGAGCCGATGCGACACAAATGATGCATTTTTTGGCCACCATGATCACCTGATTTATCACTCCAGCTCTCTACCTGTGAGAGCATCTAGAAAAAAATTTGTTTGAAGGTGGTTGACAATGTTTCGTGGTGCATTTCATTAGTTTGGACTTCCATTGTCTACTATGATATAGATTTGAAATCCTTGTAAGAATCCATAATGAATTAAAAAAATTAGCTGAAAAAAAAACAATTATATTAAGCAAAAAACTGAAATTACAATCAAATAAAATACGAGCAACAATCAAAAAAATCCAAATATTGAAATATTAACACGAGTTGAAAATTAAACAAATTATTAACAAGAAATAAAAATTAATAATTATTAAAGATTCCAAACCAAGTTACTTCACGTTTCGATTGTTAGTATTCTCACTTGTCTTCAATTTTTTGATTTTTTGGTTGTTGCTTGTATTTCATTTCAATGTAATTTTAATTTTGTTTGCTTAATATAATTTTTATTTTTCAGCTGTTTTTTTTTTGGGGAATTTTTCTTCCAGGGATTTCAAATAAATTTATATCATACTCGTATTAGACAATGGAATTCCGAACTAATGAAATACTCGGGGCTTCTTCAATTGCCAGAGTTTCAAACTACTCCATATTTGATTCAATTCAATTTATATCATATTAGACAATGGAAGTTCGAACAAAAAAAAAAGGAAAAATATTGTTTAATAAATATCTGAAGAGAAAAATAAAAGCTTTGTGTAGAGAACTTGAGAACAGACTCCATCACAGTTGAGAAAATAATGAAAACATTTTGAACATTGATTTTTTATGTTGCAAAACATTTGAAATTTGAGAATCTTTACGATTTTTGCTTGATTTTTGCAAAACTACCAAACGATTAGGTTAAGTATGCAGTATTTTCGAAATGGCAGGTGTCCAAACTTCGAAAAGGGGTATACTTTATTCCACTTTCAATTTAAGATTTTACTGGTTGTGACTGTACCTGCTAGAGTCTCGATGTAACTGAATTAAAAACTAGCCTTCAAAATACCCCCCTTGAAAATAGGTTCGATTTTTTTGCATATTTTAAGTTTTCATATAAGGGCTAGTCTTTCTATGTCTGCTTCTTTGTTAGTACCCTAAATTACATATTGCCAATACGCCACTCTTCAATAATGAATCCCTCTTGTTTACACATCAAGGATTCTAAATTTTGATTCGAAAGTTCTCTTCATAACCAAATTGGATGACAAGATAATTGAATTCACGTTGAAAGCTGTCAACCGCAATATGGATTCCTTAAGATAACTCCATTTCCTATTTACATGACCCAATAGGCAACGGATAATCGACTGTGGATGGTCGTGATAGCGTGATCTGACGTGATTGATCATTTTTATCATGAACTAGGACTCGACAGCTCCTTGTTTCCATCATGAAAATGATTCAATGCGGTTATTTCCACATTTTCAGGGCATTGAGGAATATTGATCGATACTTCAAGTAATTACATGAGCTTTGTTCATACTCAGTATGCAGTAGTTATAGATAGGCAATGTAACTTGAAAATAGTTCTGAATTTTGATAGATCCATTGGTGATGTTCTATCTAAAATCTGAAAAATAGAGACACTCCATAATAGATGACTCGAAATTGTTATCTCCAAAATGAGTTATGACATTTTTGTGAACTGAAGGAAAGCTGAGATGATACAAGAAATTGCAGCTCAACTGACAATTCAACCTTTGAACATATTCATTATAATCAAATGGAATGAATTTGGAAAAATTTCGATTCAATGAGGATATATTGAAAACTTTTAGTGTCTTTTGGAATCTCCTGAAGAATAATTAATAAAAAAAATCACTTTTAGATTCATTTAGATGGTTGACGTTTCGGAAAATGATCCCAAAAAATCCTTTGATTTTATTTTTATTTCTGTTTGTCTGAATCTTCATGCAGTTTCCATTACTGAATGGTATATGCTGAAGTATTTAACGTATATTGATTCAGATATTGAAACTTCATAACTTCGTAACACACGTGTAGAAGAAGTAATGGAATGGACTGGTTTTGGAAATAATATTCAATCAGAACAAGCAACAAGGACGATAAAATGAAAGTTCTTTGAGGCAACATAATAACAATTAAGTACTTGATATTTTCTCCCCTTGCTCTAACGATGACCTTTGGTCATCAGTATCATCATCAGTGATCAGTATATTGTGTGTCATTTCTGAAATTAAAAAAAAAATCAATAATAAACATATTCCCAATTATATTGAGAAAGGAAATGTTTTACCAGTGTCTCAAGTAGGCTTCAAACCCAATCATAGCTGCACGACTGCCCTACTGAAAGTTATACATCAATAGATGATAATGAATTAACAGTTTTTGTTTCAATACATTATTCTAAAGCATTTAACAAAATAAGTCACCGCCTTCTCATTTCTCTGCTGAACTATATATTCTTCTTCTATACTGATTAATAACTATACCTGGAATATATCTGCAGGTGTACCCCAAGGTTCAATTCACGGTCCTAAGCTTTTTCGTAATCTACACATCCCAATTTCCAAAGTGTCTTCATCAAACCGAAATTCATAGTTACCCTGATGACACCCAAATTCTTAAACGATTTTCGAAATCTTCTACAGCACTTGCCTGTGAGAAAATGAATGCAGAAATCCTCAGATACTCACAACCTCAAAGAAGTACTGCCTGGCAATAAATCCCTCCTATTTGGTCGAACAGCAATGAGGAAAAGATGTGAGAGAAATATCGATATCGTTCTGGACGAGAATCAGTTGCCTTTGACAGAGTCTACGAAAAATCTGGGTCTCATAATTGACCAATACCTTATGTTCAACTTTCATGGTCTCCCAAATTATAAAACGTGGCTATAGTAATTTGAAATCAATATACTCAAATAGGAAGTCATTGAATAAAAAATTTCAGAATATATTATGCGATACCTTGGTCCTCTCTCACGCTAACTATGCAGATAGATCTGAGATTCATAAATCAACTAAATACATCTCGCCACAGAACTACTTTATTTCGTGGATCCTTCTATTGATATAGAAGAGTAGAAAATGGAAAGTGAAGATCTACATATCGTAGTTGGGAGCAAAAATTGATTCCGAATAAATACAATCACGATCAATCTTTTCATTGTTCAAATTGTTAATTGCAGTAATATTATCTGAAACTGACCGAGTTCTCCATAATGAATAAAACAGAACGGTTTCCACGATATCGATCAAAATAGTATTCCATCAAAATATGTTATATAGTGCAACGTATATCTCGAGGGACGTGGGATACTTTCCAACTGTTTCCATGAATACACTTGCCCATATTCCCGGGAGTTTTGCATATTTTATTTTCAAAGTGTATTTTTGAATTCTATGAAATTATGTGTTGGTATGAACTAGAATAGAAACCGTCTAATTCAAACTACCCTGATATTTTTTCATACTTTATTTATCATCATACGTTATTTATCAATTCATCTGTATTCGCTATTTGAAAAGGCTATTGAAATGAAGATTCTCGATCATCTGTCCTCGTGATCAATATGCTTCCACTCCAAATGTAAAAGCCAAATGTGAAGCCTCTATAAAAGAAGCAGATTTCAAGAGTAACATGGAGATTGATCTAGGAATGTTTTCCAGAATCAAAACAACCAGCGGAAAATAGTATATTGTTCCTCTACTGGTGGAAAGATCCTCATAAATTTCAAGAAGTGACTACACATTATAGGCACCCATCATCAATATCATATATAAAGACTCAAAGAGATCAAAGGATGGCTCGATAAACAAAAGTAATTCCGTTCGTCGTAAACCATTATTTAGTTTTCTGACGTCTTCTCGAACATTAACTAATTACAACTAAACAAACGGATCACATTGATTACGTCTCATAAAAATATTGGATGGAGGTGAATTAAGTGCAAAGATGTCAAAGACATTTTTAAAATACGTAAACTGGGCACGAACAATTGAGAAGTCTCATCCTCATTCTGGGTGCAGATACCTTCCATATAGTTTCAGTGTCGATTATTCATTCAAACAATAATTTGTTCGAAATTCATCCTAACAACTGACTAAGATACATACATACATACAAGTATGGAAAGTGACAGCTAACTTCACACTGGGTCAGAATTTTCAACAGCTTCACTTGAAAAATATATTATTGTTGGTTACTTTTAAAACAGGATGGATGTGTCAATTGTGTCATTGATAAGTCAATAGCTTAATCATTCTCAATGTGGATATGGAAACCAATTGTAGTTTGACCGTTCCACTTTAAGAGTTACTGTCAAGTTCTAATGAATCATCGGAAGAAGATGTAAATCACATGAGCTGAAAATAGAAATATCTTTATTATTCTTTACTCCTGTCTGTTATGCGCATTGAATGAAACAAATGAAAGGATGAATTTGGTTTCAAAAAGGAACAATTTGTCCTCATTCTAAGTTGGGGTTAATATATTTTTGAAAATGTTGAGAAAGGCTTCTGGGTCCATTGGTCCACGAGAGATATTACCTTCAGCTGAGGAAGACGAAAGAATTGAATTCAGGAAAGAGAAACAAGCCATCTCCTCATATTGTTAGTTCCAAATTTGGATAAATTTATACTTGGTTTTCGCTAGGTTTACTAGGTATCTGTATCTAGGGTGTAGAGTAGGGAAAGTGAGTGTAGGCCACATTTGACCCATTGTACATCCCCCCGAGGAGTTGTTTTCCTAGGTCATCCTACCTTCCTTCCAGGAAGGTAGTCAGGTCACTGAGAGACATCTCCTTTATATCGGCAGGTGTAGGCCAAGACTCGCCGAACACACACTGTCTTATTGACGATAACTCCGTGCACTCGCATATGATATGCCTGACAGTCTCATCTTTCTGTTCACACTTCCTGCATAGAGGTATATCCACTATCCCCATATCATGGAGGTGTTTCCTTAGTTGACAGTGGCCAGTCAGAAATCTTACTGTTAAGCGTAGATTTTTCCTGGTCACTGCCAGATATTTCTTCGGCGCCAGCTTCCCAAGGTCGTCCAGGGTGATCCTGGCAAGATTGCCTAATTTGATTTCATCCTATCTCTTGAGGGATTAAGCATGGGTGTAACGTTTGCCTAGTTCCGCAATTCCGCACTGGGTCCTAAAATTCTAAGTCTACCGCTTCCTTGACTAAAAAGTCGGCAGTGCGATTATCTTCACTCCTGTCGAGTCCTTTAATCCACCTCAGGATAATATTATTATCTACCGAGGCTTTAAGGTTTACTAGGTTTTCATATGGCTTTCTAACTTCCTGTTAACCTATTTCAACCTAGGTAGTTCAGTGTTTCATTATTCTTTTGAGTAATAGTTGATGACCAGATCTGAATAATGGTAATGGTAAATGACAGTGATGAAATGATGTGAAAATTATATGAATCTACTCATCTAGAAATGTTAACATAACATAATTTTTCACTCTTCACTAACAAAAAACTAGTTGCATCAGGTAGTTTTTCGTATTTTCTTGAAAACAACATATAAGTTACCGAGGTACTTTTTAACAATCACTTGTTTAAATATTCCAAATCCAGCTCGTCACTATTACCATTACAGAATTATCAAATTAGAACGTTTGGTTCACCAGTTCTCAGAAAACCGTGTTTCATTTTAGAATTGCTCAAGATTTGATGAAGACATATCTTCGGAATAGGAAACAGCAAGTTATTGTACAAGGTGTGAAAAGTCAATCAATAACAATAAAACAGGGTGTTTCTCAAGGATCCATATTGGGACCACTTTTTTTTCATTTATGCTAACGATCTAATAAAGTATCTTCATGACCTTACGATGGTACTTTTAGTTGCATATGCAGACGACACCAACCTTTTGATTAAATCAAACAATCCCATAGTACTTCCCAAAATAACTGAATTGGTCTATAAAGAAATAATTACATGGGCTACTAAAAACTATCTACCACTCAACATCAACAAAACAGTGTTAATGAAATATACTCTAGGTATTATGAATGACTCTCTTAGTATATTTAAATATAACGATCTGGAGGTTACATCTTGCTCAACAACAAAAATGCTAGGTCTCACTGTAGATCACAGACTTACGTGGAACCCACATATTGAACTACTCTGCGATAAATTGAAACAAAATTGTTACGCACTAAGATTCATGCGCGAAATCACTGTATATATATATATATATATATATAGGATGTGTTGTTTTTTCGAGTGTTCATCCGTTGTGTACTATTCGATAGTCGACGTTTCGCCATCATCTCAAATGGCATTATCAAGACGTGTTACTGCTTCGCTTCGAGAGGTGTAACACCTCTCGAAGCGAAGCAGTAACACGTCCACAAAAACTCCTATGCATGTTTAACTTTTGCGTCAATTTATATGTTCAATTTATTGTTTTTCACTCATTTTTAGTGTAAGTATGATTTGTAATGTTATTCAATGGCGAAAAAATTCACAACTCATTAAATTATAGGCACTGATAATCTTCTCATTAGAAGCGAAAACTAGGCAAAGTAGATCAGAGTTTAATTTTTTGACTGAGAGACCCCGTTATTCCATTTTATTGTACATTTCTCCAGTCGCTAAGATTATCCACTTTATGTAACAAAAGAGGTGCTGGAACAATACCTTGAGGCAAACCATATTCTGACTGAGGACATCGTCTATCTTTATGATCTGCCGTCTATTTGTGATAAAGCTTTCAAATAATTTCAGGTTTTAATTCCTAATACCAATGTTTTCTAATGTTTGCAGAAGTAGAACGTGATTCACAGTGTCGAAATCAGGACTTGTTCTCATTCAAAGCATCATTCAGTTTCGTGTTTAGGGCCAGGATGGTATCTTCTGTTGATGTGTTTTCTTGAAAACCGAACTGTTTGTCAGATAATATTCTATATTTTTCAATATATATTCATTTCTATAATATTTTTGATAATTACGTGAATAATGATATGGGTCTGTAATTATCTACTTCTATTTTATCTCCCTTTTTATGAAGTGGTATAAAGGAGTTTTCGAAGGTTGACGGCCATACATCATTTCCGTTGCATTTATTGAGCATGTAAGATAATGATTTCATAATGAAATCTCCAATAATTTTGAGAATTTCAATTATATTTCCGTCAATCCCAACTGATTTCTTATCCAATCAATTTGTTAATTTGTCAATGTTTACAAGAAAAGAACAATAACTTTTTTGGTATACGTGGGTACATTCTTGCTTGATAATTCTGATCAATATATATTTTGTTCATTATATGTAGTTACCCTCAAACTTATTGAAATAAAGACTTACTCTCTCAATTACATAAACATTTGCATTTTTCTTTCCTTTATTTAAATGTGGGAGTACATATGCACATTAACATATGAGTAAGATTCAAAAGTTCAACAAGTCTTGACGGAGTTGAAGTTATAAATTGAAATGTAATAAATGAAATCCAACCTCTACTACACTGAATTCGACACATACTCATTCATTCATTTTATATCCAATGGTATTGAACAGATCTATTTTAATGCACAAAGACTCCTTAAGGAGAAATGTCTCTTGTTTGATCGTCATTTTGATTAAAAAAAGGGACAAAACTAGCTTACACTAAATAAAAACAATAAAAGATGATGCTGAAAATAAGTTGGTCTTGCATTTCCCGCAAGATCTTCAATCCTTGGTCAAATACCAAATATTGAATAATCAATTCTAAATCTCATGTATCAAGTTTGACGTGTACACGCAATAATTCCAAATTGATGGTCGTCTTCGCATGTAAAAAAGATCCAAGCGATAAGAACTGATAATGTGGAAAATTCAACTCAACAAACGATTCATTCTCGGGCACTGAAAGCTGTATTTCATTAATCCAACCTAATCTTATCTCACTTGTCAAGTGCATCGACATTTATGCAGAATGTTTTTAATTGGTACTGCGTAAGTTATACATAGTGGCTCAAAAGGATTGAGTATTCTGCTGTCAGTTTTTTGAAAAAAAACCTCGATTTCCAACAAGCACATTTCCAACAATACACTTTTTCTCACACTAGAATCTTCATCAATAGAAACATCTCAAAATACATTTCAAAATGACCTGGAAAGTTCTTGATTTCAGCAATGATAATGAAGATAGAGAAGATACAAGGTAACATACTGAAGAGAGAGTCAATTGGACAAATAGCTGATAGTTTCAATGAACAAACTCCATCTGACATCATTGCAAAGATAACATGCCAGTACAATCTCTATGCAGTATCAGTAATACAATCTCAACTTTCTGAATCGGTACTCAATAACCGAAATTATTGAACTCTTCATGAAAATTGCTCAAAACCATATGAGTATGATGACATACAATTTTTTGCAAGTTCTTTCTTTCATATTATCTCCTCTGACGAACCTCTCCTATTGTAAAGGCAACGGAATCGGATCAATTCTTATTCATGGCAATATAAAAAAATCAGCATGAAGCATAAGTATCAGCAAACTCTATACGAAGCATGCGACTACGGTAAGTATACCGAAGTGTTGAAATCACCATATTGGCAGGCTATGCTTTACTCATCCGATTCGGAATGCGAGTAATCATAGTGTATTTTTTTTTACCTAGCGAAGGTCAGCCGCTTTGATAAGCCAAAATCTTCAAATGTTGAAGAAGACCCATGATTTGGGTTATCTTGGTATTGCCACAGGAATGAAGTGATATTTGCGACTTTTGCGCAAAGAGTACGGGTTCCAAATCTTCCATTGTCGAAAACTAAACTGAGTTCACCAGCACCTCGGCCATCTGCCCTAAAGAGAAATGCTCCAATTTGTTCTCTCTCATACAAAGAAGGGGATCTGAACGACTTCACAGGCTCCAAACATAAAAATCCACTATCTCTCTGTTGTCGGCACAATGGACGATTTGGTATGCGAACTCCTATGAAGGCCTATCAATTTTCAGGTTTTTACGTCGGGTTGATACAGCTCCTCCCGAGTCCTCTTCACTACTCCAAACGAGTAAAGTGAGATTGGAACGGCAAACAACTTTTTCCTCGACAGTGTCAATGACCAGATCTATCACACTTGCTGAACTTGACGCAGAGACACATGATTATCAAACGAAATATTGCTGCAGGCTGCTCAATAGAATCCCAGATGAAAATTTAAGTATTTGGTATGTTAAAAGCTATAGACTAAAATTAATGAAACGGTGCTTCTTCCAGTTCAGATTTTCTTGTGAATCATATGAAATCAAAGATGGTGAAATGTCATATTACATGCTAATAAATCATTTGACGTTTTGAAGCAATATAACTAATCTAGGTTTGTAGGTACAACCAGAAAATATTATGTAATTGTGCAGAGATGATACGGCTGTGGTAAATTTTTCAGTTTGCATTCAGGCAACGCCATGAGTACCAATGATAGTAATCTAGCATTTAACAATTTTATCAAATTTCGGCATGAGTGCATCGAGGTATAGTCCAGTACATTTGACTACCGCTTTATAATGATAAAATGTTTGCTCCAATTAAAATGGGTGTTTCAGTTCAGAGACTTGGTATCAGTGAAATGAATATTATTTTGTAGATTGAAGAGTGGCTGAAATATTGTGCTGATTATTTCAAATCATTTTAATAGTTATATGGCGGTAGAACTTGATAGTGTTTAAAACATCGACAAAAAGCACACAGTAATTTTTTCACAATTACAAAAAACCGTATATCAATTAAATTGAATAATTCCATACATACACACTTGATAATAAACTTCTCAAATATTATTATCATACAAAAACTATTGATTTATGGACAAAATAGTTAATTCCGAATAGAAATCGAGATATCGCGTACTAATTAGTCCAATGGATCTTTCTCTGCTATCTTGGTAAGACGGTGTCGAAATATATAAGAGGGGTTGTTTTACAGACTGCCGACATTCCTTGTAACATCCCCTTATCTTTTGAATTATTTCATTTTGATGATAAAAAACATTTTACTTGATTCAATTGCTCTTATAATGACTCAATGGCGCCATAGGAAGGTGAAGAATAGATTATAAGAAATTATTTTATATTTTCCAATGGAATTTATGTCGACTGTATTTGCGAATAGTTCAATTCCTCATAGAAAATGTTGTGGAAGTTTTACTCTTATTGGTTCATAGAAACGGTGAGTGAACCAAAATGGAGCGATAACTATTTTCGCGATATATGTCTTCAAATAGTTTGAAAGCTCTTCGAAATTGTAGGGTTAAATAATGAGAAAAACATATTGTATTATACTTAAAATGTGAAATTTGAAATAATAATGAGCTGTCAATAATATGTGAAAATAATAATATTACAAATTTTTTGAGAAATTGTGTGAGACAAATCAGAACTGACGAGAAACAATTCAATCAAAATTGCAACAGAAAATGCAGATGTGAGTTGAAGAAGTCTGATAATAAATATTGGTATCAATATAATTTGTAAAAATATGTTAAAATTTTGAAACAATGCAGTCAATTCAGAGTATGATAATTCAGTTATAGACTTCCGGTCGATCGGTCGGTAGCCGGGCGGATCGACGGGGGTGCTTTGTTCACTCAGTCAATCGGCCTATGTGTGAGTCGATGGTTTAAGCCTCAGGCTGAACGCTCGATTTTCACTTGCTATCGTCCAATTCGTGTTAGGAATCATACGATAAAAGGTAAGATATCGTCCTTAGCTCGCACAAATTTCGACTTCTGAGAGTTATCGTTCGTAGGCGAGCGATAGCTGGTTAATGGAAAAATCATGTTTTAAACATAATTTTAAACATATAAACTTTCGAAAGAAACAAAATTAATCCTGACGAAATCGTCCTAAGTTATTCTTCTCACTATATTAATAACTATACACACCTCTGATGGACATACGAAGAGATTATAAAAAAATTTCTAGTATATTCTGATTAGGAGAAACATCATATTCTACTAGCACTTAGGATAGTGGTCTAAAACTTCGACTTCTTCAGTGTCATAATTTCAACTTCTTCAGTCACCATTATCAGAACTCTATTTCAATTAATTCTCCTATACTGGATGGTATGACGAAAATTGTGTACCTTGCTTATTTAAAAAAATGCTTTCCACCCCTATATACATTACTTACATATTTTAAAAGATAAGTCGTATATTTCCGAGTGTACTGGAATGAGGCTAATGATGATTTGATATTGGTTTCTATCTGAAATTTGGTTGTTTACTTCTCCCCTACGTTTAACGTGTATATGCTCTATGAAAGGTATAAATATATGAACCTCCCCACACTACGATGAAGAATTCTCTCTTTACCTAGCAGTGAAGGCTAGTCAGAAACAGACTGAAAGGGACATCAGATATAATATAAAAAATATGAGATATGACGAAAATTTACTAAAAATCTCATAGTCATAAAATAAAGTTGAAACTCTCAATAGAAAATCAGTGAAAACAATGTCGTTATTTCAGACATTTCCGTTGAAAAGAAAGAACTTCACTGGAGAAAACACGCTTCAGAAACAACTACTGTCCAAAAATTCGTAGCAGATAGTCAGGGTCTTATAGAGAAGATATCTTGAAATAGAAATTAATGGTTGGAGTATGAAGGGGACACACCTCATCCCACATTTAACTGGCCTCATATCTCCAGGCTCATGGATATCCGAGTAAAATTATGGTTAGTGCAATTTTTGATTTATGTAGGTATAATTATTCCTTTTAATAATTCTTGTCACAATTTTTTTCCTCTGATTCATTATTTTCAAAGCCAATCACTAAACCTCTCGCAGCCCCAAATTCATGCAACGACTAAATTATTCAATGAACCCTTAAAGACGTAACATTATTTTTTGGCGCGATGCATTTTTTTTTTGACTATGGGAAACTCCCTCAGTGTTGATGGTGACGACATATTCATCTTAAAAAAAATTTGACTGGTTAAAAATCGAAGGTAAGATATTTGCCATTTGAAAATAATTAAGTTATATTGAACATACTATAGTATGCAATTTTCGAACCTTTCAAAACAGGATCCAACAAGCTTTGCCAACACCTTGTGAAAATGAAATGGACTTGAATGCGTTATTTTCTATCGACTACAATTCACACAGAACGGACGTGGTTCGTGCGAAAAAGTTTTTAAAAAATGTCCCTGCTACTTTTGATATATGTGAAGGTGAAATTATTTTTTGTGATTAATTTTTCAATTCAAATCGTTGATTGATATTGAAATAACAAAAAAGGAAAAAAATCATAATATCAGGGTTATTGATTCCAAATCTCTATTTCTATGTGAATTTTATTTTTTTTTTTCACTCCTTTGCTCAAATTTTGTTCCACCAAAATTTTACATCAGCTGATGCGGATTATTACTCCAATATTAAAGTATCTCGTGTACATTTTGTAATCCTGTTCACATTTCGGAGACTGTTCGTATAACTTCTTTTAGTTCGAAATATCCCGTATAAAAGTGGCTCCAGTCTGAATAAATGTTTTTGTGGATTGGCAGAGCATGTTATTTCGAAGGGTCACATTGTGGACTATAATAATAATATTACGACTGTAGAAAATGAGAAAAATAAAGAATTGTTTTTGGAAATTGTTCACAGGAATGAACATCGTAATAGTTTAGATAAACGATGTCATTTCAACATCTGAATCAATACAAAAACTTCTGAATTGAAGACTAAAAAAATTAATTTTTTCGTTAACCAGTCATAGCCCCACTATGAACGACAACCCTCAGAAGTCAAACCCTGTGTGTAATAAGAATTAACGAGGTCTTACTTTTCAACGTGCGATTCCTGAGAATAATATAATCATAAAAACTGAATATGAAATCATATTTCTACATTTTCATCATGGAAAATATTTGAAGAATAACATACATATATTATAATATAAAAGTGTATATGAAAAAAAATTAAATTTCAAATCAATTTTCTGCGATGCTATTCAACTTCTGATTTCTATTTGGCATATTGCCATGACTACAAAATTCAATGGAGAAGGATATTCAAAGAGTCCATACATCAATTAATGTGCATTGAAAATTTTACTGATGAGAACATGATTACATTTTACCAGACAATCAGTGTACGAGGTTAGACGACTCCTTATAGCAGAGGAAAATCGCACTCACTCGCTCTCTGTGATATTATATTATTCCTAACTGCACTTACAAACCATTTGCATTGTTTTGTGGGGCTGGCATTAGGTAAGTGATAGGAGGTAGTGGATAGTGGGGACTATAATTATATTGGTGATAGTCGTATGAAGGCGTCACCAACTGCGGCCTTTGATTTCTGTATCATATAACTATAACTGTATCTATATGATACAGTATTGAATTTTTCCAATATAGAGAATGAAATTCAGATTCAAAACTGATTCAAAAGCACGAACGGGCAAATTTCGCAAAAATGGATATAATTCTTAAACATCTACAATTTTTTCAAGCTTGGTGGATGCTAGCTTTGAAACTGGCTACACAAAAAACTATTTTGAATAAAAAGGAATATCATATGGCTACACTTTAAATGATTATTTCGAACATATATTTGAACCACAGCTAGCTATAAAAGGTATTCCGAATGAACAATCATAATTATGACTCCAATTTCCATTAATGACAAGGAAAGAATCAAGCAACGTTAAATCTAGACTTTATGGGTAGTGATTAGTGATAGTGATAATTCTGCAGAGCGTCTCCTTCAAATTCATCGACCCGGAACATTATTATCGAGAAACTGTTGCACAGTTACTACGCAACTTGTTCAAGAACTACCTCATTTTTCAATAGAAGATCTAACTGGATGGCGTTATTACTGCTGGGCATAACTTGATTAATCAGCAAATTGGAATATTCTCTACCGTTTCGATTTCCTTTAAAAAAATGGTCTCATAAGATGTTAACTTATGATTCCTGCCAGAGCATTTAGTTTTTGTGGAAACTAGATGTAAATTTGGCGTGCCATATAGAGATTTATATCACTCCAGTATCGAAAATTGTAATGATTCATTCACCCATTCAGGTAAAAGGTATATTCATCTGTTTCGAGAGAACATTACAACATTCAACTCCTATGTCGAAGTTATCTTCGTTCAATTCATGAAACACTTTCATTTCGTAAGTAAGGGTGAAATTTGTGACGATTGAACGTTTGTATTACTCACTCCTGATGCTTGAGATAATTTAATCAAACACCGAATTTTATTTCAAGGCAACGTGATCTCTTATTGACCATACCTCATTATAATTGAAATACTATTCTGTTATTAACGGTCCTTTTTATCCATAAATTCATGTAACGAATCAAATTCTTCACCAATTTCAATACGCCCTAGAGTATGAATGATTTTTTTAAATCACAAAGATAAAAAAATAACTCGAGTTTGTACAGAACAAAAATAGAAATATCTCATGATGAAAGTAAGATTCCATTTCACAATGATTTTGACATAACTATCAAAATCTTTAGCAATAACTACACGGAGAAAACTGTATAGCAATATTCAAGAGAAATATAGTAAATATTACAAACATTTCTGGTACTATATGTGACACTAATATAATATTATAATTCATGAAATAAAATTATTATAACTGAATATAGTAAATTCATAAATAAA
>WOGP01001265.1:0-19801 GCA_015342065.1 Leptinotarsa undecemlineata | reverse complement strand
AATGATACTGTTACTTTAGTAATAGAATTATTAGATAAAAATAGAGTGAACCCAGTCATAAAACGAGAAATCATTGACCTTCCGTCGTTATGTTTCAAACAAAATTACTTTCAATTCAACAACGATATTTATTCATCTTCGGAAGGTTTAATTATGGAAAATCCATTGAGCTCCTTACTTGCGGAAATTTACATAGATAATCTAGAGAAGTCGATTTTTAAACCTCCTTCGATTAGAAATTTCCTGTATTGGCATAGACATGTGGATTATGGTTTGGCATGTTTTACATGTACTAAGAGACACCTAGATAATTTTCATAGTGATATTAACAAAATTCATGAGAACATTGGATTCACTATTGAAGCAGACAACTCAATCAATTTCTTAGATTTCACAATTAGTAGAATGAAGAACAAACGTGATTTTTCAGTTTAACACAAACCGTCCTATACGGATATAACTATACATTACGATTCTACCCATTGTTATAACACAAAGTAGCAGCTTATTATAGTATGATTCACAGATTAGTCAATGTTTCTCTTTCAATAGATAATTTCAATAAAGAACTCAATATCATCAAGCAAATTGCGGTTAACAATAGGCTTAAAGCCGAATTAATAAGAAAACTTTCCAAGAAAGTCCACGCAAAAGCGATACGAAACGTGTTTTCTGTTGATAAGTCAGATATTCAAAATTTTAGAGCTTCAACGTATTTTGGACAAACAACGGAAAAAGTGACTTCATTATTAAGGGAACGAGATATAGAACAAGTGATACGTTGGGTAAGTTAGTTAAAAATAAAAAGGACAAACCATCCAAATTCTAGAAATCAGGACTATAAATTGCAGTGTGAAACATGTTTTAAGGCATATATTGGTGAAACTGGCAAAATATTCAGGTATCGAATCCAGGAACACCATATGAGCTATGTAATTACTTAGTCACACTTGCTAATTTATTTGGTTTATCCCATGGTTGTACGGGGTGGAAAACGCAACCCCTAAAATTTATTTCCAATGTAACTTTTTGTGTTATAATTTTTTTACCATTTGAAAATTCATTTCCGATAGCATGTTTCATTCTGAACAGAAAATTTCAATTGGGTTTTTTTGCCCAAAATAAACCAGTTCACAGCAAAAGTTATTTTACGAACAACTAAAGAGATACATCGTCATAAATGCGAACTGGATTTATTGTTATTTTGTAGTTAGTACCTACATCAAACGATTAAAGAGTAATAAACAAAACTAATTTATTAATAACAAAATACACAACATGTAGAAATCATAGTTAATGTTCAATTTGTAAATGTCAATATGTGAACAAAATTGTAATGGAAATTTCATGTACCCCCTTTAAGGGGCTGTATCTTAACAAGGGATGCTCCAATGAAATTCCGTTATATGAAAGATCCTATCTTTTTTTCGATGAGGAATCACCTCCCCAAATGTTTTACACTTATTCAGTTACACCCTGTTTATATATAGGTGTAAGAAGCAACTTAAAGTATTCAAATCACTTGATAAAGCTACTGTGTCAGTGAACTATGTTGTAATATATGTATATTTTTCAAATAAAGTTCGTGTGGATCAAATCGTGAAAATATATTGAAGAATTAATGAAAATTCGAAACTCAAATATATCAATGGTAATATATCTAAAATGAATTATTCTCGAAATTTCACATCAATAATCTTCTATACTTGTTACTGAGCAGAAATATATTTCACTATGTTTTTTAAATATATCTACTTCTAGTTCTGAACTGAAAACGCGTGTTGATATTTTGTGAATTGCTCTGTGGAGCAAGGTGTCGTTAATAAACTGAGAGAATCAATTTTCACCTTTCCATGTTCTCTTCACTAAAAGTAGGTTTTCATATTTCTTTAAATCCATTAGATATCCAATAATTTTCTATGAATTTATCATCAAGGCCAAAAAGAGAACCTGGTGTTCAACCACAGCAACAACCAATAATACTTTCCGACAGAAAAGTTACACAGAATTCCTGTGGCATTTCTTGTAATTTCACGCCATTCGACTTCCATTCCTGTTTCAAAATAAAAAAGACGCAGGAATTCAAACCTTGCTGTATTCCCTTGAATTTAATTAAATGTGAGTCGAGGATAAAGATTGGTATTACATTTCTCGGAACGGAAAAGCACTTTTCTCTCATAAATTTAATATATCCGACAAGCTCAGGAACACATACTAGAAAATATCAATTCATGGAATCGGTTTTGATTCTTTGGAACGTGATTCTGATAATGTTGCTTGGAGTAAGATGTAATTGCATTTCTCTGAAGTATGGTAGAGAACGAAAGTAAACCATACAGAGTGGATCTTTACAAACGGATTCAAAAATTTCTGTTTCTCTTCTTCTTGGTGTCAACGGCATCGACTGCTATGATCATTATTCCGTTGTTATGAGAAGAGTATATAAGTAACTCTTTGAACCACCTAAAGACAGCCCTGACTATTTGCAGTCCTGTCATACATGTAAAATAGTAGAATCAAGTTAACCTCAAATAAAAAAGATCCTCTGAGAAAATATATTTTCGAAATGAGATTTAAGTTAACGATTTTTCATCTCCTAAAGATGCCAATTGATGAAACGCGCGTCGAAAAGAGTATTGAAGTTCTGGTGTTTGGAAAGAGTGCTTGTTTCGGATCTATTCTGTGCCAGAGGTTACGGTTTAACCTTTTGTTTTGGATCACGTGTCTGGCACACTGCCACTTGCTCATATTTTTCGCTGGATTCAAAATTGAAATGCATTCAATGATAACTGTTTATTTTGTGTATGTTGCGTGTGTGATTTTGAAAACAGCTAAAGTTGAATAGTCCCAGTATATGACATGTACATTTCGATAGTCCTACAAAATAATGTAAAGGATTACTTCCTACTCAATAAGTTTGTAAGAGGAGTTCAAATAGTGTCACTCATTAAAAAAAATTATGATTCAAAAATCCACTGCATTCCTAACCTAGATGCCTTCTTTTTCATCATTCAACAGAAGATGCATCTGGAAATTCGAAATCAAACACAAAAACATGAAAATAATTCTCAAATTAATAATGTCATTTTGAAAAAAAAATATCACGACTGATCTGAATCATCTTATTCGAAAATACAGAAATACTATAAACAACTGAAAGTTACTATTCAAGAATATATAAAGAGGCACCTTTCAGTGGAAGAACTTCATGAAGCAAGAGCCGAATCGATCCCTCTACGAAACCCTTCTTCACTTGGAAGGATCGATCGCAGCTTGAGAAACCGATTTCCTAGAGTCTTTGAATTCCACTAGATACTCGTTAGGACAACAAGAATTCTTGAGATTCTTGTTGAATACTCTTCGTGAGCAAAACAATAGCAAAATCAATACTTCTGACCACTCTGGATTGAATGACTTCGTACAGTCCATCCTCACTTGTTTACTTTGTAATGAATGTTCAATAGGTAGCGAAAACTTATGTAAATTTCGTGAACTTCATCTAGTTTTTCCTAATATGACTAATAACCAGTGCGTGCAAACCTTATTCTTAAATCATCTGAAAATGGAATTTTTAACAGGTGATGATCGACTGTATTGCCAAAATTGCGCCAAACTAGCTGACTGATCTTCAAATACTGATGATCTTCAAATAAGATCGTCTGACGGAAGCAAGAAACTTTTTCGAAGGTTCGAAATAAATGAACATTTCAATCTAGCAAAGCACTATTATAATATTCATGCAGTCATGTTCACTGTGGGTCTGGCGTTGAATTTAGTCAATATTACGCCTTGGTCAAAGATGAAACGGACTGGTTTAAGTTTGACGATAGTCGTGTTAAGTGTTCTGCTGATATTTTGAAGCTATTGGAGCCTCTGGAGACTGCCTACATTTTGTTTTATGAGAGGGAGGACATTGGCAGATTGAGATCATCATGTGAGATTGATGTGGTGCTGCAGGTTTTTCCGGGTTTTTCTGCAGCGGAAAAAGCAAATGCGCCACTGGAATCAATGAATTCGCCCCGGTGCGCAAATTAATTTTTATTGTTGTTTTTATTTATACCGTTGTAATATTAAATACTTTGAAGGGGACAAATTAGAAAATGATGTATAAACGAAAATATTTCAAGACGAGGCTTCAACTAGTTTCAACTAGTGTTTAGATAAAAAAAGCTTCCTGTTTAGTTTTCCATATGAATAAAATGAAAACAATTTTTACCTACTCAATGACTGATCATTTCACCTGAGTCGAAGTATGAACTGATTAAAAATGTAAAAACATTATAGAAAAAAATTTCACCAGTTCATTCAATGAACATGAAGTGAACTTATTACAAGTTTTTACATTGGAAACTTTATTTGAAAAAGGGGAAAAATTCAATTTCATTTTGGTATTCAGTAAATTTTTAGAATTCTTGAATCTATCGATTTCCAGGCGTTTGAAAAGTTTTAGTATCAAATCATTCTTCCCCAGAAGTAATAAGCTTCGAAGTTTGATTAACAATCTCTGGAGTATTTCTCTCACATTCTTTTCTCCAGGAGAAAATATAAAATTTCAATATTGACAATAATGAGTTTTTTTCGGTTTGCAAATATCCAGCTACATAAACTCCTTCTCGCACAATTGGAATACGATGTTTCTCCTCTAATTGGGTGAACTTTATTATAGAAATAATTGAAATACTGACGGTCTCTACTGCAGAAACGATGATATTTGAATAAAAATAGGAATTATTTCAGTACTGTTGAAATTTTAAAAAAAATATTATTTACGAGATTGTTTCTCAATAAGTTTCAAAGTTATCCTTTGTTGAATTGAAATATATTGACAACTAGCGACCTGACATTTTTTTGTCAAGTATTACATCATAAGTTTGTTCTTGGAGAAATGTCCCGGTATTTTCCTGATAAGATGTTGAAAGATGTAAATGCTAGAAGTTTCGCTTTCTAGAATCTCTAGGACAGTCCAGAAAATTTAAGAGAGTTCGAAAACATTCTACACTCTTCCGGAAAGTCTGCAATGTTGTGGAATGATTATGAATAATCTGGATTGTTCGTAAACATCCCAGGACATCACAAGGCATTGTCAATCATTTCAGAATAGTCCAGAAAGCTGTGTTGTATGTTTTATATCATTAAAGGCCAGGAATGTGTTCTGTACATAATCTTTGGTATACGAATTAATACATATTACCAATGTATTCAAGAAACATTTCATTGTGAGATTTTCACTACATGGTTTTACAAAAACGCAACTCGTGTTTCGCTCTTTCAGGTGTGTCTACACAATAGACACGCGTGAAGACACGTGTAGTGCTTTTGTATGAAACCCTTTTCAAGGCTGCCTCTCAGTTGCCATTTTTTTCAAGGAAAATACCTAAATATTGCATATACGCTGCAGATGAAATGAAGGAATTTGTCAGTCGGTAATTTAAATAAATGAGAGGCAGATCATGTTTCATGATGAGGAAAATTTTAGTGGTGGGAAGTGGTCTTCCATATTTTTTACTAAAACTGTATCTCCAAATGGAAACAAATTGAATACAAAACTTGAAGAAAGCATATAGATCTACAACTTTTTTATGAATTATTTTTCTATATCACCCTAAGTTCCCTGAGAAAATTTGAAAAACCTGGTGTTTTCGTTTTCATAATTTATTTTACAAAAATTATTTTTATATGTATTTTTGCACCGTCTGAAGCAAATCTTATTGTGCACTAGGTACAAATAAATTGATACTTGGACCGGGTAGATGAACATCGTCTAAAAACTTGGGATATGTGCTACGTTTTTGAAGGATATAATCAGTTCTTTTTCCATTATTGCTGTTTTTATTGAATGAAGTAGTCCAGGTTCAGGTCATCAAGTTGGATCCCTATTGATTTGGATGATTCTGGCTTCCCTTCGTCCAAGTCTGGTAAGTTGATTGGTAACATGGTGATCGTTGGTTAGCATTTGATTGTCACATGATAACTGGCATCCAATTGAAATGCCGAAAAGATAACTTATAGGTAGTAGGTTTTCGATTTCGTTCTGGCACTTGAGTTTGGTAGCTCGTTGAGCCGGTAGGAGGACAACCCATTTGTTTGAGTTATCTATTTGTCTGATGGCTGGTCTCGATAAATGTGTGATTGCCTCCTTACAAGTGGAGGTGTTCGGGACATTGAATAGCTGGATTTCGCTTGGATTGCCTTCTGACCTGTCTATGATGTTAGTGGACGGGCAGATATAAGTTCGATGGGAGATCTCCAAACAAGGATCGCTCAAAAATGCATGAAATTTTTCGTTTTTTGATAAATATTTGTTTTGAGGTATAGCAGCCTTAAACTGACCCTTAGTTAATATCGGAATAGAAAACAGGTGATAGTAATCGAATATGTAATTGGAATATGCTAGATATATGTTATTTTGAAATTTGATATATAGCTTTCAAAACTTATGATTTTTTCATAAAGCAAAGTATTATCGAAATTCATTTCCATTGGTAGTTGGTCTTTCTCAATAATTTCATGTTGGAAATTGTCTCGCAAAATTAAATTTATGATTTCGAATGTATTGATTATCTGATTCACGATGTCTTTGACGAACATAGAGTTTTCTTTATACGTTTGATTTTCAACAATTTTTGCTATTTGATTTTTTTTTTACTCCAAAAGCCTTTCGTTATGTTTCACTTGCTGAACTATACTATTGAACTGATCAATTAATGGGATTGATAGTGAGTTTTGCTTCTTGATGTTCGTTACTAGATTATTTTTCAATTCGATGACCAGACGGTCTTATTATTCACCAGAGCTGGAATCTAAATTTCCTGTGATTGACTTGAAAATGGATCCAACGCCATTTATAAAACCGCGTTTTGTTCTGAGTGGATGTAGTGAAATATTGTCGAGTCTATCAGTCACCCCTGTTTCCGAAAATTGTAACATTTTCAAATAGTTGAATGTGTCTCAACAGTAGTCTTTGTAAACGCCTACAAGTGTCCCTACTTTTTCTGAGTGGGATTTCAGTTCATTTACCTCCATAATTAAATCATATTAATGAATAAGTGTATATGCGTGCGTTTCGACTTTGGCTATTCCAAGTTTGAGAGGAATAAGTCCTGGATTGTTCTTTAAGTTTTGTTTAGATATGTTTTCCTGGAGTCCGAGAGTTTCAGATAATCTGAAAAATTAATAAATTTTTAATGGGAGATGGGTATTTTTTGAGAGGACGTTTTAGATTGCCCTAATAAATTTTTTTTTGTTTTTTCTTAGAGACTGTTTTCATTGTTTGATCGCTTTATAAGAGTTTATTATGGAATAGATAAGTTTTGATCGTTCCTTGTGATCATTGGTGGAATCATTCAGTAATTTTCGATCAATTTCAATATTGAAAGGATCATTGGTTGAAATGTGACCACTTATAATGTCAATTAGCTTGAATTTTGTCACCGAATGTATAGAGTGGTTGTATGCCATAATTACATACAACACTTTCATTTTTGGAGGGGTTTAAAAAATTTTCTAGTGTTGAGTAGACGACCGTGTTCTAGAACGGTAGAATGAAACAGTTCTATCATTCCATTGGATTGCGGATGGTGATATAAAGTGAACTTCGACTTTGTGTAAAGCCAGGAGTTCCCAAATGAAAAAGTTATTGGATTCAGTACCGTTATCAACAATAATTATCTTGGGGATACCGTGGTGAGAAAAAAATTTAATGAGATTTTCGGCTATTTCCGTACCTGTCGAGGTATTGTGTAGGTGATGCCTATGCGTACTTTAAAAAAATGTCTATGATTGTGAGAAATTTTGTGCTTTCGATTGTTAATGTATACATATGTACGATTTCGAAAGGTTTGGTTGCTGTAGGGGTGATGTTGAATTATATCGTTTCCTGTATTAATTTGCGATATTTGTATATGAATTCTCATATTTTCTCGAATAGGATGGTAGTTTTGGGTTTGGCCGGAGAATGGAGAACTGAGCTTATAATCAACTGATTGAGCCCTAGGTTCACGGCACACTGCGCTATTGAAATTGTTACAACAGGGTTCTGTTCAGCATTTGAGTGAATAGTGTCATCTTCAATAGTCATCGCCATAACGCACCCATATGGACCGAATAAATCCCTTACGTGAAATGAAACGACTCATCATCAAAAAACTTTCAAAGACAATATTTGGGTAGACATTGTGAATAATGTTTCAATAGGACCAGTACTTCTTATACAATGAAACAAATTACTCACAGTTCTCACAAAATGATTCACCAGGACACTTGAGGCGAAATATGTGGTATTCATGAAATGGAGCTCCTATGTATTCCGATAACGGAGCGGGTGAATATCTTTTTGGTCTTGAACGTTGAATTGGGAGGAGCCCTGTTGCACCTTTTTCTTGGCCAGCCAGAAGTCCAGATCTCAAACCTGTTGACTTTTGCTTCTGTGGTTTTATGAAAAGAGGCGTGTACTCAATTGAAATAATCAGCGAACAATAACTGAGGCAAAGGATTTTCGAAAGTGACAATAGATTTCATGAAATAAGGCGTGTACTTTGTTGAAATAATCGGCGAATGATAACTGAGGCATCAGATTATAAAAAGTGAAAATCAGTTCCATCAGGAGCCTATCATCTTTCAAAAAATTCCTTTTTTTGTTTTGAAACGGTGCCCAATGTATATATGAGGAAATTGAGACCATTTTGAACATTCATTTTAAAAAATACCACACACTTGTATATATCTTTTGTACCTGCAAATAACATAAATTCTCAGTTATCAAGAATTACTGTCTGTTACTAAAATTTTTTACCGCATCTCGATAAACACTGGCTTTTGAAAATGTGCTACGAGGTGAAATAAAAATAAAATGATGTATTGAATAAATGATGTCACAAATGACAGTATGTATTCCTTAAAGCAACTGTCTGTTATTCATTTGTATAAACTACAAGTGTTGAACAGCCAACTGAAAAAATGTTTAGGGATGATGAAAAAGAGCTCGCATCTCGATAAGACTTGTCTTTTCGAAAAGGTACTAAATGGCAAAAAATAACTAAAATTATTTATTGAACCAATGGTGGAGTTTTTATGGTCGGAACAGATTCCGTGGTTTCATATAAGAAATATGTTTTTATAATAAGGAAATCATGAATACTTTTTCATTACAAAATTTTCATAAAGGCTGTAATTTTTTTCATGTGCACATTTGCATTGAGGTACATTATATCCAATCGAGTTTTTTTTGACCTCTGAAAGTGGTTCAATTCATTACCCACCTTTTCGATAGACCCTGTATACTGATGGACTGCATTTAGATAGAATAATTGTTGTCATTTTTGTTATTCTTTCTTCTTCAGTTTCTGAGGTAATTGCAGAATTCAGTAGTGTTTATTGATGACGTTGTTGTATGACGATAAATCAAAATTGTCATCATGGATAAAGGAAATTTTGCTCGTAATGCAAACAGTATTAGTATGCATAATCACATTATTGAGGAAAACAAGTGATGCCGAATGCACACATATATGTTTCGTTTGTTTCAGATTTGTTGCGGCAGGCTTTGTACAACCACGTTCCTATTCAACTTCTGGCTTTTCAGGTAACATCAGTAATTTGTATAGTGACATCAGTTGTGTACCGCTCGAGAACTGAATATTTCCAACTATTCATAATCGTAGTTGGCAGTGATCAACATGTATAGTTTGTTTTAATGGCATTTGCCGTTATGAATAATGATCTGCTTCTAATTCCAGAATATAGTACTGCAATGCAGTCAGTTAATACCAATTTTCAACGATTCACTACATTTTGAATAATCATGCTAGAAATCACATTTCGGTGTGCATATATTTTTTGTATATTTCAATTTTTTCAATAGCATCATTGTGTCTAATATAAAATATTTAGGGGATTATTTTTTTAAATCTTTCCATCTTTCCTGATAAACCCCGTCAACTATCTAGAACGTTTCTCACCAACCATACGCGATACTGAACATTCATGATTCAGGACATTCCACGCCACAATTACAGCTCACGGTAGCGTTTAAATGGACAAGCATCAACAGGTTGTTGGCATTTTATGTCAACCGATCTTCTCTCTGGGTAAGAATCCATCAGAGCTGCAGAGCAAATTGAAACCAGGCCCCAGAACTACACAGGAGCTTTCCCAGAGAGTTTCTGGACAAGTCTCGACATGTCTGGTCCCAGTCTGGTTTGCTGGTGAAACTTTCGTAAGCCACGCATTCATGGATGATTATGATCCAGAAAATGTTATCTCCATCTGAAACTCTAATATAGAGAAAAGCTTTGTGAATGACTCTTCTTCGTTGCCGGCCAGGTCAACTCGCAATTTGGACGATTTGTTCCGCACTAAAATGCCTTCAAAGACAAAATGTGAAAAACTCCGTGAAGAAACCCTTCTTGACAGTATCAGGGAAAAAGCAGAGAAGTACTATTCAGAGACGAAGATCTCGATTGTAGATTCAGTATCTACAGGGACCCCGACTCTAGATTGTGAGGCGGCTACACCTAGAGGCAATGAAAAAAATTAGCAGTCAATGTATTGTTCAGAATGAGATAAATAATCGTGCTTGATAGGTCATTGGAAGCACGGCCCACAATGTTCCGGATAAACAGCAGGTTAACTTTTCCACTCAAAAAACAGCAAAACGGATTTCCTTTTGACAAAAAGTTCGCGTTCCACTCATTACTCGTCGGAGTGAGAAATGGGTACAGCTCTCCAAACTCATCGCAAAGTGGAGAATTAACTTCTCAAATCAAATCAAATCAAAGCGTGATTTATTATCTGAATAATAAATTTTTTATTGACAAAGCTTCTAAATAAAATAGTTCTTAAATCCTAACTGCTCCGTGTTAGGAATCACACGCTAAAAGGTAAAACTTCGTTAGTCCTTAGCTCGCACAAGTTCCTCAACTTCTGAGAGTTGTCGTTCGTATAGGGGCGGCAGCTGATTAACGGAAAAACAGATTTTGAACAGATTTTTAAACACATGTAGACCATGTAGACACATATAATAATTTTATAAAATGTTTTGATTTTTTAATACAGGTAGTTAATAAGTACATACAAATATACTCATATATACACACCTACCCTTAACACTATTTAGTGAGAGACATGGATACGACATATTTTGCTGTCACAGCTATTCAAAATTTTGTTTGAAAAATTCCCACAAATCATAAAGGGGTCTTGTGATTATATATCTGATGGCATCACGACGACATCAAAGTCCAACACAAGTCTGCTGATGACTATCACAGATTAGCCATTAGCCAGGCTCCTGGTGGAGAAGAAACTCCTACCCTGCACAAATCAGAGCCGTCTTTCAAAATGTTCCAGAGCACCTGGATATCTTCGATGTTCGATAGGAGCTCAAAAGAAGGAGCTTTGACGTTACTACTGTTACCCGCATGAAGCAGGGTAACAAACCGCTGCCTCTGCTCTTTCTCATTGTGAATGAAGACCAGTAGCACATGTATGAGATGAAAGACCCACGGATTGAACAGCATCCCAAATCTTCGTTTGGTCAATGCCATCGCTCTCAACGTTTTAGTCACTGCCAATGTAACTACATTGCAGTATCGTTTTGTGTAGAATACGTCGGCAGGCACCTTCAAAATGAATGAAAAATTGCTAGGACTGACCAACAAAGAACAAAAATTGCAAGAAGGTATACAGGACATACTACCGATGCTACCTGGAGTACCCCGAGGTAGGAATGAAGGCCAAAGAGTCTGCCGCTCCTCCAAACAAATCAGTCATCTCAGGAAGAATGCGAAATCCAAACGTACCCAAGAAAACGTTAGTTCTGCGAACATAGCACACAAGGGTATAAGAAGTTCACCAAATCTAACTTTTTCTAGGCCCGAGTTATCATCTCAGACACAGGAGGTCACGAGCATCTTTTCCGCTTTTGGTTAGATGAAAAAACTTTTCCTTAAATTGCACGCACTCAGTGAATACAAACGGGCTTGTTAATGGCCAGATAAACGACTTTGCCCAGTTTTCCGTAGATCGTTTATTGGGATGACAACGGAATTCGTTCCAGAAAATATGATTTTTAATATCATTCAATTCATGATAACATCGATGTCGTCATGATTTAAGAAACCCATTTGCGCAACACACTCTTTGTCAATCCAAATTACAATTTATATCATAAGGAACATGTTGAACGTGCTGGATGAGGAGTTGGCATTGGCTTCGTCATTGAAAAAATCCGATTACACAGAACTGAGACTGTGGGCCTCAAAATTTAGCTGAGAAGGGGTTTTCATAGACTAATCTTGGTCAACAATTCTCCCCGGAATCGATTACTTCTTGAATCTGCGGATGAACTACTGACAACATCCCGGCAATGGCCCCTGGCAACTCAACGCCAAGCAGGATCATCACATACTATCACAATCACAACATACTATCGATGGCAATATAGACCCGTGATGCACATTGCTGTTCTCAAAGACGTATCTCTAGCCAGCCTCTGATCAACTCTACGTTCTGTCGGAAATGGATTCTGATCATAATCACGTTATTGGATGATAATCGTCCTTCTCATGGTCATTACATGAGATACTCGTCGGATGGGATTGACTTCACAGCTCACCTCAAGGAGACGCACGACCCTACTGAAGCATTCCGTAGTCTCCCTGTTCGACGGTGCAGATGCGTACTTCAAGCTTTCGATGAGAACTGCATTCAGACCGGCTACCTCCAGGAAGAAGCACCCCCAGAAAACTTCAATGACTCTCTTGTGAGAACTGACACTCTTATACGTCTAATAAGGCTATATCAGCGGACCCTCATTCCAGAGGACAAAACAGCGGCAGCTAGTATGGACGAAGAAGTAAAAGAAGCCATCATCCACTATGGGAACAAGAGGTGGGGGAAACTTTTAGATACCCTTGAGCTTGCGGAAGATCAGCTCTGGCGGATTACCTGCAGGTTCGAGACAAAGCGTGAAATATACTACTTCCCCGCCGACAAGGCATTAGCCCTTACAAATAAGATGGAACGTCAGTTTCAGCCTAACGTTGGGGACGACGATTATATCGACGAAGATATTCTGTTGAAAATCGGGTCCGTCGTATTCTCAGTGTGGAAGACGATGACAACTGAAAGGGTGTATCAGAGCCACAAAAGCCAAAAGTTCCCGGGGATGAATTCAATAACTAATACGTTGTAGAAGAATCTCCCGGACAATTACGTTACAGGTCCTCTGGAACTTCTGCAGAAGGTGAAAGCATGCGTCATCATGATTCCAAAACGAGGCAGGAAAAACGAACGACTAAAGCAGTCCTTCGCAAAGTCAAGATTTCATATCGACCGCTGAGAGAAATGAATCCCCTGCTTTTCACAGATGCTTTCACTGTGAGGCAACAAAAGCCCCCCAAAAGCTAAACTTCCTTGATCAAAAAGCTATAGCGCTCATCAATAGTAATAGGCTAGATCATAAAACCGTTGGTGGACTCAGACCTCAAAGAACACGCCTGAGTGCATAAAACGAGAATGACATTCGTGGTTCATTTAAGACTAGTAGTAAGACCTATGTCACGATCACCAATTTATATTTTTTTTTCAATTCTCCCTGTACTTTGACTCTCTGAAAGCAAGTGAAACTGCGAAAAGGACCCGATAACATTAGAACAAATAACAATTTTTCAAATAGGCACTGTTGAAACGAATAATTATTATTCCGTCATTAGTTATTCTGATTGAGTGGTGGTAGTCACCAACTGACAAATAATATATTATTTGGAAAATCATATACCTAGTTATGATAAGAAATATTAGTGATATAACCCAATTTCTCATTCATAATGAAGGAATTAGGTTTGAGTTATTCAATTACATGTTATCTATAGAAAACCCAGGTTTCCGTTTGGAAAAAATTTTTGTGCAATATGCACTGCAGTGGGTTTGAATTTTTCGTTGTTTCTGTTACGTGGTAGAACTAATTTGAGTACTGCTGACTTTGACACCGAGATATCTGCGATGCGACACTCTGTGTTGGTGTTCGTGTCAGCTTCGTTTTCATCAGGTTGGAGCCTAGTTTCCTTAACATTGTAGCTGAGTTTTTGTATGTGTGTGTTGTTAATGAAGTATTGAATACATATACTTTTGCGATCCATATGAATCACTGCACATTCTCCAATATTGGAAGGTATATAGCAATTTGGATATGAAGTGGGTATTGTTGTCGTGTATGTAACTGTATGTGACTTGACAGATTTTCTTAAAACCTCGTTATCGTCTGCGTAGATACATGCATAATACTGCACTGATGAAAGTAGATCAGTTATATGGGTATCAAATAACAAACACTCATAATGAGGTTGGTTCATAGCAACACTCACAACTTTTTTATCCATTTCCAATTTTCATGTAGTGTATTTTTTGAACTGTCAAAATGACAGATATAAAGCTAAATAGTTGTTTTTTTTTGGTGACTCATGTAAGGTTTTATAATTCACGATCTAAAGATTATCTAGAGATCACGCATACATTTTTATTATAAAAGTTATTTTTATAGTTGTACATTATTAGAATTTTGAAAACCTTCATAGTTGGAAGGTCGCTAGAATTAATGTTGTGTATTCTGAAGGTCAATCAATCGGTGTACTGAAATTTAATGAACATGAGGCGTTTACGAAATATTTGTAAAAAATATCAGAATTGGTAATTTTTGTTTTCTTGGTTCAGGAATCCTGTTTTTTGAAATAGCAAAAAATGCAAGGGAAATTTCACAAGTATATCATACATACTTTCATAGGGTGACATAAAATTTTTGCAAAGACTTTTGCACTACAATCAACTTGTTTTCAAATGTGGAATAGATGTGGACATTTGTGAACCCACAAATAAAGTTGTTTATTTTTGAAAAGGCCCACCAGACGAATACTAATATGAGCAAATTTAATGAAGGAAATTAAGACAGATTTTCAGTGTCGGATAGATCAGGAGTATTAAGTTGACTCATGCCAAACTGAAATGAAATATTTTCCAAAGAATAACATAATATAGAAGTAGTTCTTTGAATGTGGAGAACAGTTACAAATTTATAAATCATTGGGAAAGAAAGTTTTTGGCTTTCTACTACTTCATCTTGATACAAAAAAAAAGTCTTCCAAAGAAAGAGAGGAAGTAATCAATTTGAAAATGAGTAACTTTATACATGGATGTGTAGATCAGGCAAAGAAGTAACTTTCAGACACAAACTGAAAAAAAGTCCTGCTGAAACAGCTACTTTCATATAAACATTGAATTACACGACAGAAAAAATTCTTTCGAAACATATACTTTCGAAAAAGATACTTTCGAAAAAGATACTTTTCTCTACTCAGTTTGTATTTCAAACATTTGTTGTGGAATAAAAATCAGGTATCATTCACATGAGTTCTACTTCGAATGAATTGTAACAAATTGCACTTATAGATAGATAGATAGACATTTACACATGGAACACACATTTACATGGAACACTGTCATCCTCACTGGTATACATCGATGTTTCGCCTTAAGACACTTGCCCTAAGGCTCTTCAGTACCAAATTGGATAACATTATAGAAAATACACACACTTCATTCATGAATTACGATTTTGAATGTCACGGAATAAGCTTGATCTGCTTATGTCATCGATGAAATCGTAATGACATAAGCAGTCATTCAATAATGACATTCATGATGATGTCATCGATGACATAAGCAGATCAAGTCCAATGAAAATTTCACCTTATATAGCAATGTAAACATTGATACAAAAATGTTCTTGGAAATGTGTATTTCTGAATCGACGTTTGTTCTTGTCACTCCAGTGAAAGTGAACATTGATAGATACCACCGCTGGACCCTATGAACTGCAACTCCTTCAAGGAGAATTTCGAAAAACGGGATTCCAGAGCAAGCGGCCTTGAAACCTAATTGTTAACTGCATTACGGTGATGATACGTTTGTGGTATGGCAAGATAGTGGACAGACACTAAACGATTTTCTATCATATCTGAACTCTCTCGACCCAAAAATCCAATTCACAATGGAACGAGAAACCCAAGGGACTCTAGTCTTCTTGGATGTTCTTATGAACAGAATGTACAGGAAACCAACACACACAGGTGAGTAGGTACCTGATAAAAAACTCCGACAACCACCTACACTGAAAGAGGATAGTAATCAAAATGTAATTGAAAGGTTCACGACGTATCTATAACCCTGAGGGTTTTCATGAAGAAGTCAATCACCTAAAAATGTCCTCATAAGAACTGAGTGCAGTGAAGGAGAATCCCAGAGTAACCCTAGCTAGGCTTGTCGAAGGAAAAGCTTACCTTTCCTGTGTTGAAAATGTAACAGACCGAATTGAAATAATCTTACAGAAACACGACGTGAAACCAATATTCAGGTTTAAAAAATACTCTGAGATAAAGTCTAAGGTTAGCTCAGAGACCTCAGAGATCTTACAGAATCTTCAGAAATACCCTGGGTATACATTCCTTGTAGCTGCTTGTCGGTTCACATCAGAAACACGAGAAGAAATGTAGGTACCCGTCTATTTGAACACATCGACAAATCAGCTGTAGCCGAGTATGCTCTCAACAAAGAAGGCACTCACTCATTCGAAGATATACTTATACTAGACACAACTACAAATCCTATCCAAGAGTATATAGAGAGGCAATAGAAATTCAGTAGAGAAGAAAAGGTAATGAAAATCGATTAAATATGGCTACCTGTCCTTGAAAATACCCTAACAAGGTTACTAATCATAGTATAAAAACAGATTCAAGTTCTAGTATCGTAGTTAATGTAATCGGAGCAACGAAAACAACAACTCTTGCACCAATTGCGATCTTTACCACATTGCCTTTGATAATGTCTATTACAGAAGACCTGCAGACCACGACCAATAAACCAGAAAAAAGCTTTCACACAGTTATTTCCGGCCGTGAAAGTTCACAATCAGTATTTGTTTTGTTGCCACCTTTTTCATAAGTTAGCAAGACTACATCAGCAATATTGAATTTCACCCTCTCCCAACGATTTAAATTATCCGAATTTGCCTCTATCGTTCCGAATCCAATTGAAATAATCATATCGGAATCTTCTGAAATATCTTTGATATTTCAAATCAACCAGAAGTGAACCATAACTGAAACGCTACCACTTATTATCATAACAAATACAAACATCGCCGTGCCAACGTCAAACAGTGTGCATTTCACACGCTCCAATCATATCCGTTATGATAATGTCAGTCAAGTGCTTTTGACAGGTGGCGGTTTCTGGTATAATAGCAGCACGAGGTAATTACGCAGTGCTGAATTTGTTTGTTCCCTTTTGGGCTCAACCCTGATATAATCAACAATGATGATGATGAGAAATACGTTTTCGACCATTTACTATACTAGCCGTGGCATACATGAATGTATGTGGACACTGGCGGGCAAAACAATTGTGAGGATGGCTTTATAAATCTTTCAGAAGGAAACCACATAGTGGATTTACAACATAGAAAAAAAAACTTGGAGAATGTTATGTTATTTTCAGAAAATTTGTTGGACATTGTGTAGTGGAGAAACTTATTAGAAGAGGAAACACAATTTATATTGCATTCCAGTTTGTATCTGACAGTGACTTTCATGCATGATCTACACATTTTTGTGAACAGTTTATTTTAAAATCGATTGCTTTATTCCTTCTTTCACACATCTTTTTTTGAAAAGATTGACATGTGATTAATTGAAAATAATTTTCAAATTTCAAACAATCGTGAAAATCTCGAAGGAGTTTCATTGCAATGATTGCTAGTGAATTGCAGATGAGTTACGGTTTTAGACGATGAGGAATGTTTCTCCTGACGAAAATCAAGTAGTTCTCATAAACAACGCATTTTAAACTCATCATTTCAACTTTTTTTTTAAATCATTTGAATACTTAAAAAAAAAGAAATAATGCATTCAACATTTGAAGGAAATCGTTTCTATTTCACCATTTGACAACATCGCTTATAGCTAATAAAGGACAATGAATCTGTTACGTGTATGAGACAAACAAAGATGACATATTTCAGAGGCGTGCTGTTCTGTTTGCTTATATTCCGAGTTACTAAACATTCTGTGACATATGACATTTAGTGCACCTAACCTATCTTCCTCTATATAAATAAATAACAAACCAACTGTTGTTCATGTTGTTTGCGGAGGTGGTATTGAACTATAATTTATATTTTGCCTTAATTTGATACTATTGACATGATTCTTCTCCTTCTAGCATAATACTAACCTGAACTCCGATCTAGCATTCTAGGCGCTGTTGCCAATATGTGAATTGGAAAGAAATCCGCCTAAAAATTAAAACCCAACATTTGAAACATTATTTTGAATAGTTTTCGAAGTGAATTTGAAAAACTCATGAATTGAACTCAACTATATTTATTGCCATAGTTGAACAAGCACTTTTCCCAATCGCCAGAAACGCCAATCAAAATAGCGTGTTCAGTAGGTTAAAAAATCTGATCTCTAACTGTAATACTCTCAATTCATATCCAACACCTATCAATTCGCCTCAATGATTTCAGCTTGAAATTTTCTCATGAAAGTTTCCGCAAATTTCAACAGAATACGATACATATGGGTATTAATTTGCGGTAAATTTTCTCATAAAATGAAGTGATTCATAAATAAGATTACAATGAGCCATTTGATATGACACCTTCATCAATGTTCTCGTGTCACACTTTGCTATTACCAGACTTTCGAAGGCATTTGAGAATCTAGTGTCATGTATTTCTACAGTGTCAAAAAGTATTCAATTATTCTACGGCCGTTATCCATGGTGTGTTGAGCGACACTACATTTTTCTGGTCTTCGGAATCAAATTAGTGCTTCGTGTTCTTTGAAACGACTTTGAATGACTCGCTTATTCTGACCGATATATTTTTGTCACAGTTCTTAAGGTTCATTTCATATATCATTTGAAGTGTATTGTTCTTTCGTATAAACTAAGGCACAAAGAGGATTAGATCGTATTTTGAAAAAGTCCCGGGTAAAAGTAGCCTTTGATATTTCTTGATTACTTCAACAAATAGCAGGTAACCCCGAAGACAAGATGTTGCAAAATGAAAAGTCAGAGATAAGTGAAATGAGTGGTGAGAACGGTGAAAAAACTATAACGGTCAGACTAAGCAAGCCATTGAAACTTGTTTCAAAGAACACACCACATATCTGATTTCGAAGACCAGAGAAATTAATACACGACTTTAAAACGATCATAACAGTTATGAAAACTGTCTAAAATCTTTGTGATCGATACATGACCCAAGATTATTGGAGGACTTCTCCAATTTATCAATAGTACAATGCGGTATAAAAACTATAAACAGTGACGAATGTCCCTTCCCAAACAGCCCATTTTATTTCTTTTCATGAATCACCGTGTTTCACGAAAACATTTCCGGCAAACTTCTTCCAGAAATCCGTGATGTATATCGCAATTTGTTGAAATTTGCAGGAACTTTCACGTAAAAATTCCACCCAAAAATATAGCCAAAAACATTGATCCGTATCGGAAAGTAAAAGTGTCTCCTGTCAAATATAAATTGAGACTTTCAGATATAAGAATTGATTTTCTTCATTTCCTGAAGACGCCAAAACGCGTGTAGCATTTCTGGTGATTGGCAAAAGTGCTTGTTTTGGATTTATTTTACGTCACAGTTTTATCTTTTATTCATCATAGTGTGTCTGTAGGTTGAGGACAATGCAGTTCCAAGTTATTATTTCCTTCATTTTTATTGTTCAAC
>WOGP01001264.1:2601-19807 GCA_015342065.1 Leptinotarsa undecemlineata | reverse complement strand
ATGAGTACGTTTTGATAGTGAGCTACAATAAACCCTTGCGGGTTGCCGTGAAGGGTTGTATTGACCCACTAACGTAGAACCTAACCTAGCCTCACCCTATCTGAGATACCAAAACAATAATTATTCAACTTCCATAACATATCAAACTTACTGACTACGATTCAAAACCACTACTTGTGGATTACTCAACTAGTTGTTAAAATTGAAAAAGGGGGAGCTGCATAGTTCTAGTTGGTCATTGAGGGTTTTGAAATTAGCGTTTTCATTCAATTCATTCAGTCCCAATGTTTCCAACAAATTCACCTGTCTTCTTTTACTATACGTACCAAGAATGTTAATGTTTTCTTCAAAAGCCTCAATAACCAACTAGAACTCTGCAGATTTTCCCTTTGGAATTTGTGAATTTTGACAACTGGCTTACGATCTATTGGTATTTGGAGCAATCAATCAATTTATTAGCTGATTTACAATACAGGAGCTACATTGTAACAGACTAATTTAGGTAAGTTGTCAGATGTGCTCAACAAAGACAGACATCAAACAACCTAACATTAAAATTGAAATAAAAACTATCAGAGTCAAAAAAGGAGTAGTTGTAAACAGAAGAATAGTACTAGTAAACAGAAAAGTATGCACAATCGGTGAGAGAATTACGTACTTTCACATTACACACATTACTCCGTCAACGGAGTAATGTGCTTTCAGCACAAGATAATTTTTCAGCTTAGCTTTAAAGGAATTTAAGTTAGGGGCAGATTTGATTGTAGTCAAGAGCATTATAGAGCTTGACACCCATCGATCCCGGATGATTCTGCGACACTGATGATCTATTGGATAGTTAGTTGTTTAAGTTTATATTTATTTCTAGTTAGATAGTCATGAGAGTGTCCACAAGTAGGAATATTGATAATATTTTTCCATATATGTATAGACAATGCAGTGCTATATAAACAAACAAGGTAGAGTCACTATATCAATTTTAAGAAAGAGTGGTGTGCAGTGTTCTTTCAGGCGTACCATCATCATTAACCTCACTGAATTTTTTGAATGGCGAACACTTCTCATGCCTTGAATATAGCACCCCAATGAATTATTTCATAGCAGATGACTGACTGAATGAGACTGAAATATACCAATTTTAAGACTTCAAGAGAGAGTGTGTTTTTCAGTAGATGGAGTAGAAATATGTGTTAACTAAGCTTGTATTTTAATATACTCAATATGATTGCTCAAGGTGAGTTTAGAATCAATATTGATTCTTAGGTATCTTATGTCAGAGACTTGTCGAATTGACGTGTTGTTCAGTTTCACTAAGTTTTACTAAGCAAATAGTGGTTTGGGATCCATAGTTAGTAATTCCGAAGTTACGGAAGTTAAATAATTATTGTTTTGGTATTTCAGGTTATTTCAGGTACTTATGTAAGTGCCGAAAGGACATTCACTGTATCGTTTGCCAAGTAAACTGACTCTGTTTTTCAGTAAAAAATAAAAATCTCAGTAGAAATTATTGAAAAGTTATTTTTTCTACCCAATATTTTATATGAATTTCTACATAATAAACACGTCATTAATCGAAAAAATATCTTCTGTAATTGAATTTTTGTTTCAAGTTCACTGGCGAAAGTTTCCCGTTGAAGAGGCCGCTTTATCGCAGTCTCACAAATTATGTATCAACTAAACTTACCTCCAAGACAACCTGCGAAAAAATCAAGAGACATGACCTGGGCTCTCTATGTGGTAGACGTCGACAAAAACGGTAAGTTTCCAGGGAGTCGAGGAAAATCTTTCTTTCAACTGGCAGTCGTAAATTTTTTGTGTTTTGCTAAGTTTGTATATTGAATCCATGTACTATCTCAACTGAGTCTGGAAAAAAGGAAACAATTCTTCAGAAATTTGACAGTTACCAAACATCCGATACTTTCGCATTTCACTCATCTTAAAGTAAAGAATGGCCTTTCTCAGACCGTTCTCTTAACTGAACACCAAATTAGTATTTTGATAATGCAGTTATATCATGTTTGAACATTCAATGTATCGTTGATAAAGAAGTATTGACCTTTCATAGTTCAACTTTCGAAGAATCGGGGTGATGTTTTCATTGAATAACCATCCATCTGATGTTGCTCAACAAATCAACTGACACAACACTTAACTAAATGTGCAATAGTAACAGAAACATTTTAAAAAGTAATCATACCATATTGAATGTGTTGAATAATACTGTATTCACACACACACACACAAAATTTTAGGCTCAATTTGATATTTTATGTGAAATAACAGCAATGAAAACCTTTATTCAATGATTAGATAACTTATTCACCTCCAATATCTCCTTTATTGGGACATATCAAGTAGAATTACAAAGTATATATGTGGCATAAACATGCCACATGCTTCAAGCAGTTCTGCGGCTGAAGACGAGTTGAAAATAATTGTTGTGCAGGATATGAGTTTGAGATATATCAACTTTAGTATTTTTTTAAGTTGATTGTCTAATGAAATTACATTTTACATTAGTGTATATGAATATGAGATGTTATTCTCATATCAAAGTAGTATTGTAATCACAAATCCAGAAAATGAGTTATGTTTTTGTTTACCTTAAATTATTATACTAAAATTTCTTGTCATTCGTTTTCAGTGGAAATGTACAAGCAATATGGAAAATCCTCAAGACGCTACTTATGTGAAAATAGTGATTTACGCTGAATACAATTTTCATTTAACGAAATAGTTTACGAAAGTCTGTGTCGGTCATTAAAAATTTTTTACGAAAATATCTATAAAAGGTAGACATGTCTCCCAGGTTTCCTTTCATATTCCATTTTATGATGCTTGGGGCTCTTCTATGGATATAATCGATCACTTAATCAATCACTATTTATTTTTATATTTCGATATGGCTCACATGCACTGGATTTTCTCAATTAATAGGTAAAGTAGTACATCTACTTACATAAAACATAGTACATTTACTTTTACATAAAAAAAGTTAAAATACACTATAATTAATGTTTACATCACACATAATTAAACACAGATGTTTTATATAATATATAATATATTTATATAATCACATACACTATAAAAATATATTTTCATTGAAAAGTTCAACTTATGTTTCAATGAAAACAATTCTTTTATATCTTTCAATCATTCTGGGAGATTGTTAAAATATTTTAAGGCCAAAGTTGAATCTATTTTTCTCTTTACTGAATTTACATGAAAATATTGCATTTTTTGCCATAGCCATGAATATCCGAATTGCGAGTAAAAGTTTTCTTATTTTCGAAAGTATTTTTTGGAGATGACATACATATGTTTGAAAAAACTCCGAAGAAAGTTTAAGTTGACCTTTATTATATGGGTTCGGTGCCGATTTCTACGGAAGCGCAGAATGGCCACCTATTTTTAATATTCGTTTCTTGAAAATTACGACTTTGAAACTCGAAAATTCGACAATAATCTCATGATTACACCTTTAATTGCGACATTTTTCGCGAAATTTCGAATTTGAAGTCGAAATTAAATAAAAATTTAGAGTCTACAGTCGATATGTTTCGAAAAAAATCTCGATATTTCGTAATTGCGAGTTTCCAGAAGAAATTTCAGTATCAAAGTCAAAATCTCGAATTTCAAAGGCACAAATTATAAAAACATGTGGCCCTCCTGCCTTCCGTAGATTCCTATTATTTCGAAGAGTTTTTGGAGAAATATCAAAAGTGAAATTCTGGGTTTATTATGAGCCAGCTTATCGTTTCTTAGTGAAATATTGTGAAATTTTGATACATGCGCTCAATTTGCCGTGACCTTTGTCAGTTTTGAAATAGCCACTATCTCGATTCCGATAATTTTTCACAGATTTTTTTTAATGGAAAGTACGTAAAACGATACAATGTATAAGAATCGTAATAATCGGGGCTGCCCAAAAGTTCGAACGAAGGAAGAATGTTGCGACAAATATTCGAATAGACAAATATGTGATATGTTCGAATTGGTCGAAATCTGGAAAGACACTCGCGATCCTAACTGGATTACTTGTTCAAAAAATAAGGTGAATTTTCAAATTTCACATGCACCTGCTGATTCGTCATTGCTTGTTCATAATTTTTGGCCAGAAACAACACTGTGATCATGCTTCAGCCACCGTATTCATCAGATTTGCCCTCCTGCTACTTTTTCCTGTTCCCAAGATTGAACGAATTGTTGAGAGAGCTCAAGTACATGGCAAAAAGTGCATCAGAACTGCAACAAGATTGGAATGGCACAAATGTATTATATTTGAAGAGGACTGCTTTGGGGGGACACATAGAAATCTATGGATAAATATATACTTTTTGAGAACGCTGAAAAGTCACCTTATTTTTTGAACAGAGTAATATATTAATGAGTCATTTTATGTGTTCTTGGAGTTGTCCACCTAGGCGAAGCTCTCTGACTTACAGAGACAGACTTGTCTGGCTACCACTGGTGCCATCAGTAACACACCGTCAGCGGCCATGGAGATATTTTTAGATCTACCTCTTCTTCACATTTTTCTGGAAAGAGAAGCTAGATGAGCAGCATACAGAATTGTGCACATTGCCAATTGCACAAATCATTTTAATGCAGAGTGCAACAGACTGTTGGTTGACACTGGAAGTCACAGCATTCTGCAAATGACCTCTGACTTTATGCCTCCAACTGTCAACTATGAACTGCCTTATACAGTACTGTTCCTGAGTAGAGAGGACTGGGTCCTCCAGGAGAAGGAAATATTGAGAGCAGATGCTCTGCGGTTCTGGTGCAGGTGTTTTTAGTCGCAGACCCAGGACAGAGATATATACCTGCCCAAGTACATATGCGACTGTATTTTAAGCGGAAATTTACGCTATTGAATTGTGTGCGGAGAGATTGGATAAATCCAACCTCACTCACAAGTCAATAAAAATAATCTCGGATAGTCAAGCGGCGTTGACAGCTCTTGGATCCCACTAAGCAACGTCTAAATTGGTAGCCAGTTGCCCAAAACGACTCTTCTCGATAGAAAGACTCAACAGATTGTCTCTGGTCTGGATTTCTGGCCATACTGGCCTGGAAAGCAATGACTTTCTTGCAAAGGAGGATGCTGCAAGCACCTTCGTCGGATCAGAACCTGTCATTGGTATCGTTTCAGGCTTTGCTAATCAAACATTGAATACCTGGATGGCAAAAAGAGTTATGGACTTCTGGGAGAATCTTCCTGGATTGGCCTCGGATTGGCGTTTATTCACCCTTCGAACCATGATTCCAAACAGATGTTGGACTACAGTAAGGATTAACTACGATGTCTAACATACCTTCTTACAGGTCACTGTCATTTGAATCATCATTTGCAAAGACTTGGACTGTCGGAAGACAGTCTGTGTCGCCTCTGTTTGGAAAATGTGAAACAGCAGAGCATATACTTTGTGCCTGCCCCGCTGGGGATCGAACAGGCTTTTAGAGTGCGGCAGAGTCATACTCTTACCGGGTATGAGTCGAGTGTGAATATGGGTGAGCAACAGTAAACTCTTGCGGGTTGCGATGGAGGGTCAAATAGACCCACTTACTTCAGACCTAATCTAACCTAGCCTAATCTGTGTACAACCCTTAGGACTTACCTCGCATTATCAGTCACAGTGCTGGTTACTCAATATTGGAAATAATCAAAAACCACCTTATATCAACACTGTCGCAAAATCTATTAACAAATTTATCAATGATCAGTATAGAACATGGAATAAAAATTGAAATCAGTGAAATTGTCACAGAATTGCTTATGCAAAATCACGAAAAGTGATTTTCCTATAATAATACGAGCATTATGTAATGATTCGTCTTTGAATTAAATATTTTAAAACAACTACAATGGTTTTTTTACCCAAACACTTCGGCAAAAAAAAGGTTAATTTTCAATGAAAAATTTGGTTTGGGTAGGTTTCAGTTTTTTTAAGTATTCTTTTTGAATATAGTTTTCTCATAACACAAACTTCCCATTCGAAGTAAAGTGTGACACATAGAGCTTTTCAAACGTTAAGTCTCTTCGTAGATTTGACAAGCTATACATGTTAGTTCAACAAAAAATGTAAGTCGTAGTAGTGTTGGCATTCATATACTGCAACAGTTAACGCAGTTGCTGAAATTATACCACAATAATTCGATCAACGCGGCTTGAATCGCCTCTAGAGTTTTGTGTTCGTCGTTTCGACTCCCGTTTTGGAGCCATTTTCAAGAAATTAGTGTGATTTGACGCCGGAGCCTCAACCTGCTCACTCCTCAGGTTCCGTCACGAGTTCTCTCCAAGATCTCAATCTGCCTACTCCTTAGATTGAACAGTTCAATCTAATGGAATGGTTTTGTTGCAAAATATAATGGATGTGCTAAGTGTTCCTTATATGAATTGAAGGGGTTATATTTTTAGGAGTGATTAATTTTTGGGAAAGAAAGTTTTTGGCTTCATACTACTCCATTTTGATACAAAAAAAGGAAAAAGGAATTTTCCAAAGAAAGGAAGGAAGTAATCAATTTTTAAATAATTAACTCTATACATGAATGTGTAGATCATGCAAAAAAGTAACTTTCAGACACAAACTGAAAGAAAGTTCTCCTGAAACAGCAACTTTCATATAAACATCGAATTACACGAAAACACTGAATGAATGAAGTGTGTGTATTTTCTATAATGTTATCCAATTTGGTACTGAAGGGCCTTGGGGCAAGTGTCTTAAGGCGAAACATATATGTATACCAGTGAGGATGACAGTGTTCCATGTGAGTGCAATTTGTTACCATTCATTCAAAGTAGAACTCATGTGAATGATATCTGATTTTTGAATTGAAGGGGTTATATTTTTATTTTCATTTCTGTTTATTATTTGATTTTTATTTCACAACGAATGTTTGAAATACAAACTGAGTACAGAAAAGTATTTTCTGTATAGTGTTCATATATGTAGAACTTGTAGAAGTATTTGTTTCGAAAGAATTTTGTTTCTTTCGTGTAATTCAATGTTTATATGTAGCTGTTTCAGGAGGACTTTCTTTCAGGTTGTGTCTGAAAGTTACTTCTTTGTTTGATCTACACATCCATGTATAGAGTTACCTATTTTCAAATTGATCACTTCCTTCCTTTCTTTGGAAGATTCCCCTTTTTTTGTATCAAAATGGAGTAGTAGAAAGCCAAATACTTTCTTTCCCAAAAAAAAAATTCTATTCTCTGTACTTTCAGCAACATCACTGAGACCACAAAAATTAGATGTATCACTAGATCCACTAGGATTCGTATTGACCTTCTTCAAATAAAACTGACGTAACTGAGCGTATTCCACCTTGCCTAAAACACCCCTATTAAGACTTATGACTAAATCACCCTGTAAAACTATTGAACAATCTGACACCGCCTGTCAAATGTCTCTCCTGCATTTGACAAAAGAAAAGACTTTACTTTATAACATTCATATCGTACACTCTGCTACGGTCTACGCTTCTCTTTCTATCGACAACGTTTGCCAAACAACCCTTTTTCCAAGTAACTATGCATCTAAATCTAACAGGAAGTTAAGGCGGTTTTACAACTCGTATAAGCTTTCATCGAAAACGATGACTAATTCATCAGAAATTAACAACGAAATTAAAAAGGAAACTAATTAATACAGTTCATGTATGATTTTTACTATAAAGGGTTTTACAAAATCCGCGACACCTGACGCGGTTTTGGTAAAACCCTTTGTAGTGAAAATCATACAATAAACTATAAAATTAGTTTTTTTAATATGGATTTTCATCAAGTATCGGCCAGTTCTATTCAACAAACTTCCCTTCATTTTGTGCTTTTTTTGTAAGTCTACAAAAAATCAGGCGATGACATATGTCTGTCTTTCAAGGATACTTTACTATACCCTCTTGGTGCTTGAAGTAACGACCTCATATAATGTGAAAATTGTAGAGCTACTCAGACGAATACGCTATTAATTCTTATCAATTGAGTACGTAAGTGTCGTTAAGCATTTTACGCTTATTTGGCTTTCAAACTATATACTTGAAATTATTATCGTAGGAGTTATTGCAAAATTAAAACTATGGCTCGAGAAAATGAATACAACCGGTCTGATTAACTGATGCGACACGTGTGAAAAAAAGTTATATTTGCGTTCTGGTGAATCATTTAGGGGGTTGAAGTCAACTCTGATGAATTTGATATACTGGACTATATAATATCTGAACTGACATTTGAATATAGTTGCATCTAGGGTTTGAAGTGAAAATTATCACGAGATACTCAAGTTATAAGGCAGGGCTTCGAATTTGAATCAGAATAAGTTTGAGATGTAAAATAGATAAAGTGTTAGTGTTACTTTCAGTTCATAATATTCAATTTTAACGATTCCATATCCCTAACTATCATTTTGGATACTTCATAATTTCAAAAATAATTGGACACCAGATTCAGCTAGCTCTCCGTCCCTTTTCTTAATAAATGGTACATGTTTTATTGGAAGCAGAACAATTATTTGGCATACTATGATGAACCCGACCATTTGCTTGCTGAGAGTTATAACAATATCCATGATATAAATCATACAATTTTCGCAAATATTTTTATTTCCAGATGCGTTTCACTAATATCGTAGATTTCTCGATAGAGAAAGTGGGTACAAAAATTCATCAATAAATAATAATATTCACACAGTCAAAGATGATGGTATCAGGCAATTGGAGCAGAGCGATAGCAGGTTGTGCTTAGGCAAGTGGAGCTGCGATTTTAGCTACAGGAGGTGCGTAGATAAGTGAGGTAACAACTTTGCCAATATCGTTTTTCTAGACGAGGGGTTCCCTATTGGCAATAACAATGAATACGTTCACAGGGTCAGTAGTGTAATCAGCAATACATCTGAAACAGTCAGCGTCAATGAGGGAACAAAATCACCGTCACGGGCTTCGTGCTGGCATTTGCTGACCCCAGTCATACCATCTTGAATGTCATAAATGTAGTTGTACTGGAGATGGTATTTTTCGAAAACTACAGCTTTGGCTATTGGATCAAAATAGGCCAAGGGAGCAACAATTGGGGCATCATAGGCCAATGGGCAGCATAGGCCCAAGGTGAAGCTAGATTTATATCAGCATTTCGTCTGGAATAAATCTGCATATTTTCAAGAAATATCAAACACAAATCAGATTTTTTGTTGGAAGAATTAATTTTGCACTGCGCAGTATTATTGTGACAATGAGCTAATAATATTAATACACATTCAGTTAATACTTACGATTCATAAGTTCCACAAAAATATGTATTCATTCAATATCCATAGTAATGATAGGCTGCGCCACAAATGCTTTGCTGGACTCAACCGAATCATAAATGATCATTATGATCATAATGATCATAAATGATTATTTATGATCATCATGAATGATGATCATAAATGAGTTTTGTTTCAAATCTGTTACCAACTAGTTGCCTCTCAGTGAAAGCTGCAGTGGCAGACAGATGACAAATCTCGTCAGCGATCGATGTTTCTTGACGTTTCAATGACCGCCTTTGGGAGCCTCGTTCATCTTTGATATACGACGATTCGGTTTTTTGTCAATTCCATAGATGGCGTATTCGTCAATGGAGGTGTCGACCCTACTTACAGATTTGACCTCTAAGGATAGCTGAATCCAGCAACGCCTTTGTGATTCAACCCAGCACCACTGATGACAACTCTAAAGGATCGAAACAGTGCTGTCTGGTGTTGAATCATAAATGATGAGGAATTTGAACTATTCTGATCAACACATATTTGTGAAGAATTTTTATTCAAATATATTTCATATATTTATATATTGATAGAGGAGTAGAAAGTAAATAAACATTTTTTGCAAAATAAAACCACTTAAATTTTTTTCATCATTTCCATACTTTTTTTCGCTTCAACGCGCTGTTATGTGTTTTCGGTATATTTTTCGAAACCAGATAAAATTTTTTGTATTATTAAACTTCTGAATCATTGAAGTGATTCAGAAGTACTCGTTTCAAATGGCATAATACATTCTTTCGACATTATGGTGTATTTTCATTGTTCAATGGTACGCTAGTAACAGGACTGGAAAATCACATGATAAGTGTAAGCTCAATTGTCACGTTTTTATTTCAAATTTTTCAGATAGCATAGCATTGTGAGCACGAGAGTGGTTTGTGTCTTCACCAAGCAGGTGCATTTCTGTTCTATATTCATAACTATGATTACTTTATAACTGAAATTTTTGTTATTTACTCGATTCAGCAAAAAAATCTCTGAATTATTCCTATAGTTTATTAATAAATAGCTATGTACATAGTCAGGTCGATATCTCCTAATGGTAGTATTGCGCTACTGGAGCAGAGTATGCTACTTTAGCGATAGCGGGTTGAGCATAGGCAAATGGAGCTGCGATTTTAGTAACTGGAGCTGCGTAGGCAACTGGAGCAGCAACTTTGGCAACAACAGCTTTTTGGACAAGGGGTTCTCTGTTGACAACAGCGTTGAATCCGTGAATTGGGTCAGCAGTGTAATCAACTGTACGTTTGTAGCCATCAGCATCAATGAGGGAGTAGCTACCTTGGACTACGTCACCATCACGGGCTTCGTGCTGGCTTTTGCTGTCTCCGGTCAAACCATCTTGGATATCGTAGGCATAGTTGTACTGGGGATGAGGGTCGTATTCTTCAGAAACAACAGCTTTAGCTACTGGAGCGGCATAGGCCAAAGGAGCAGCTACCTTTCCAATGGAAGCAGCATATGCTACGGGGGCGGAATAGGCCAGAGGTGCTGCTGGAATGATGCCAGCTTGGGCAGCAGCCAAACAGGTTGCGAAAGCGATGAGCTGCAAATGTTAGGAACTATTTTTTATTGATTCAAATTCAATTGTACACATTGTTTATGAAAAAATGTGGATTTATCTCATTTTAAAACACAGTGAAATGAAATGACGAATATATTCAAAATAATTTAGCGACTACAATAAAAAAATACAATTAGAATTGAATTGTTCAAACACGTGAATAAAAAGATAAAAAACTCTTCAATATAATTTTCAGGTTGGCATTCATCTATCCTTATACATATAGTTAGACATCAAATCAGGATTTTGGATCGATGTTACTTTTTATAGAAGAGCTCAGTTTCATTCATTATATAAAATACGAGGTCTGTTTAAAAATCAGGTGAATTTTTATTTTTCCCAAAATAAATAAATGAATTCATCAATTTCTATTTCGTCCTTTTTAAACTAGTCCCTTTCAGAAATAACACACTTATGTCAGCGTTCTCTCAAATCCCCAAAGTAGTTGTGATATGCACTCTTTTGGTATGGCAGTGAGCTCTCAGCCATTCAGTTTTCATCTTCTTGATCATCGTAAAGACTCTGTCCTCTCATGGGCCTCTTCAATCTTGTGAACAGGGAAAAGCGACAGGGGGACAAATCTGGTAAATACGGTGACTGAGGTATGATTAAGGTGTTGTTATTGGTCAAAAACTTACGAACAAGAAATGTGGATAGTCGTTGACATCTCAAGAATTCCTGAGCGATTCTAATGTCATCGTTTTTTTGATCAAAATTCAGCAAATTTAGAAAGATCTCCACTGCCGTAATCCCCAAAATTTACAGAAAATTGCATGGTATGAGTCAACCGATATGTCGAAATTCTTCAGCAACTTTTCTGATAGTGATTCAACGATTCTCCATGACAATTTTCTTCACTTCCTCAACATTTTCACCGGTTGTTTATATGGGGGGGTTCCAGGGCGAATGTTGCCACCCCATCATCTCGACCTTCTGTGAGAAGCTTGTACAACTTGCAATCATTTTTCTGACTCAGAGTACAATCATCGTATGTCACCGTCAACGTTTCAATTATTTTTGAGCACTATATGTCATTTCTTACACAAAATTTGATGCAAATTCTTCGATCCATCATTTTCGACTTTTTTGCCTATCACCAACAAACTGAACTTGCTGGACAGCTGAAGCTATGACCATATGTTTAAGAGGAGTGTACCAGCAAAAAACAATGAAAAATTGCTAGTTGAATGTACGTAGCTCGCGAAATTTTAACGTTTACCCTATTTTTTGAACAGACCTTGTATATATAAATACTTAAAATTATATTGAAAATAATCACTCTTTTTTTGAAATTGTCAAACTTGCAGATAATTGAAATTGTGAATATATGAAATGGATCTCATACCTTGAATGTCATTTTTATTAAGTGGTTGACTAAACAGTTTCAGATAATATGTAATCATTGATAATTCTCAAACAATTTATATACTTACCAAAAACTGCTCCACTTATTCAATATTTCATCATAAGCACTCCATGACCTTCGAAATAACACTGACTTTATTCAAGTTATTTGGCATACAACTTTCATTTTTACTACATTCTTGCCATTTCTCAATGCGTCGGTATTTGCAACAAAATGAGATTATTGGAAGGTCCTTGAATGTGAGCGCCAACCACTTTTTTTATAATAACTTCTATAGTTTACTGGCATGAATTTATATTACAATTGATGAACTCAGAAAAATACTACTCAGAAATGTATATGTATTCATATTTGTTCATAATCCTGTGTTTTTAATTTCTCATTTATTCGTACATCTTTTCGAACAATACGAGTGAGCTTTTTCGAAAAACGCTTCCTTTCGTTGCTTTTTGTATCAACGTTTAAAGTACTGTCATACTAAGTTCATTGTATAAGTTTGAGAATGTGCATATAGGACGAAACTGCAGTAACGTTAGTCATAATTAAAAGTGGTAAAAAACATAGAAATTTTCATTTATCTTTTCATATTCATAAAACATACTTCAATATGAGATTTCCACTTTGAAGTTTGAAAAACCGCGATTCATCTGAATATGCTATCATTAGCGGTTTTATCAACTATCATGTGGAAATCTCACATTACACTGTGATTTTTGAATACGTTATTAAAAACAGTTTCAAGATAATGCCGATGATTGAATAAATTTGAGTTCTTAGGAAATACTTTAAAATTATTGTCAGTAATTGTAATCAGTCTAATTCTTGAATATAATCTGGGATCAATGAAATGAGTATGAAGGAAGGATCAGGTTCCAAAATGAATGAAGATATTTTTGAAATCTTCACGTATCTGTGAGGGACACGCTCCTTTTTTCATGTTTCTATTTATTGAATTGCAACATGAGTCTACTATGTTTTTTCTTCATTAGGATCACTCACACATACATTCATTATTGGTTTCCTGTTTCTCTTTCATTATATGAAATAATACAAGAAACTTTCGAAGAAAGGAAGAAAATGATAACTTCAATAAAAACTTACTGAATATTTTTGCTTGATCATAACAAAGATTATTTCAGATACAAGCAATGCATCCACTCGAAACAAATACTATCAAATATTTTGCTAGTGTTTTTAAAATTGCAAAAATCAATATTATACAAAAAGAAGACATTGAACAAAAGTTTACCTCCCACAATCTGAAAAAAATACAAATTGTAAGGAGAACTATTTTAAAAACTATCAGACATATTAGATACATATGAAAAAAAATAAAAAATATTGCAACAACCTGAATTTCCGGAAATTTTGATACAAAAATAATAACAAATTAGTAATTTTGTAATTTTCCGAATTTCTAGACAAAAAATGAGTGATTTTCAAAAATTACAATCGTGAAAGATTATTCCTGAACGTATTCTGGACTATGGAAATTTTCCTTATTTCTGTTCAAAATTCTCCACTATTTTTGGAAAACAACAGTGTTTCTCCTACACAGAATTGTTTGGAAAAATGCAATAATGTTATGAAAGCACATAAAATGACTTCTTTCGATAAGGTTCTCTAATCATTACTGTATCTTTCCTTCTCACAAATTGGTCTCTGAATAATCTTTTCCACTAGTTTGGAGCCGTTTGAGTTATATTCATTTCTGTGAAAATTGTTCATTTTTCATTTGAATCCTTTGTATATGTTCTTTTCTAATTATTGTGTTAGGAATCACACAGCGAAAGGTAAGACCTCGTTAGTCCTTACCTCGCATATATTTCGACTTGTGTCGGGTTGTAATTCGTAGGGGAGTGACAGCTGAATAACGAAGAAACAGATTTTAACAGATTGTATTTGTTTCTCATGGAGATCCTTTATGAAAGTTGTTCGTTTTTCTGTGTTGTTTTGTGATTTTGGTTTGGATAGAAATTGATTGCAGTAGTGTTCAGGATGGCAATGAATAATTCGATATTGATATAGCAAACGAAGATGAAAAAGTTTAGGCAAACCAGTGTAGCAGAAAAACAACCAAAAAATAATAGAACAGAAATCTTCACAGAAAATAGATGTAACCATACCGATGAAAAAAAGGGATAAATAGAGAATATGGCATTTCCATAATAAAGATAAACGAGAAATGCAAATATGATTTCCTAAAATGTTACGATGACTAATAATTTGATTTAATGTTAGCTTTACTTGGTTAACGGGTGTTATGAGGAATCATATGAGAAATCTTTAAAAAATTAAACTGGGAAGCAAACAATGGTGAGAAACTGGATAATTTGAATGTAAACAAAACATCAGATATCGAGAAGATAATCGAGTCTAAAATAGGATTTGAGAAATTGTTTAATATGTTACAATTCTGTTTTTCCGTTAACCAGTTGTTGTACACAAAATTGTTAATGGTGAATATCATAAGAAAATCAAGCTCGTAGCAAAAGGATTCAAAATAAAAGAAAGTGACTGAAGAAGAAATGTTAAGGTATTTCAGTGGCAATGCTAAGGTATCTGAGGATACTTTTATGTTCACCATTAGAATAGAATTTCCAAATCAATCAAATGAACTAATGTTTTTGAAATAGTTGAGTGAAAATACCAGTTTTCGTATTTATACAGGGAGATATTGACCATTCACCAGTGTGTGAACTCAACAGATCGCTTTTTGATTGTTTAAAAGTAAATCTTTGTACAGTGAAAACCAAATCTTCTTGTTTTTTTGGGTTTCCGTGTTAATTTTCATATGTTGAAAGTGAATTTGTCATATTGCTATGTACCTACTGAATTTGAAATGGATAAATTTGATGATAAAATAATATTTTTAGGCATATTAAAGAAAAAATGTAAAAAGAGTTATACAGGGTGTAACAGGATTACGTTGAAATATTCAATTGACGTATTCTTCAGACAATTTTGAGAGAAAAATTCAATATGAATATGCGTCCAGAAATGCTTCGTTTTGGAGGTGCCGGTTGTTGAAATTGAATGTTTTTGTACGTTTTTTAAAAATTACTTTTTCAAAAAACAAATTATTTGTGAAAAGTTTGGTATCCCGAGTTTTTTTGACACGGGAAATGATAATTTCGTAATATTTTTCATGTAACACTCAGAGGGCGCTGCGTATGCTGTCATTAATTCATTTCAAATTGTCCTAACTTGCTGGACAGTGAACTATTGGTAATTTTCATGAACAAACCTAGTTTCCTCACCTTTTCCAAGTAGAAAAAGGTACACTTCCGCAATAACGCTGGAGATGATTGTTTTTGAAATATTTACAATTTTCTTTATGTATATTGCTTAGCTCCTAGAGCGCTAAGTGAAGTTGCTGAGAACATTACAAAAATTAAGTATGTGGGGGATCTCGTCAACAACTTTTTCCTTTAACATGTTTATTGAAAAATCATTCGGTTTAGAAAACCATTCGTTTTTAACGTACAAATTGTTGAAATTTTTCAAAACATGGTTGGTTTTTGTTATAGGTTTTTCGAAATTTTAGTTATTTGTTTCTCGAAAACGAATGAAAAAGTCGTTTATTTTGTCGAGATCTACCACATACTTACTTTTTGTAATGAACTCAGCAACTTCGCTTAGCGCCCTAGGAGCTAAATAATATGCATCGATAAAAAATTGCAAGTATTCGAAGTCGTATGTGTATAAAATTCGGGTTGAGACTAGATTCGTGTTTACTTGTAAAAACACTTTCATTACTGAAAATTTTCGAAATTAAAAAAAGCAAGTTGCACTGTACGCTTGTGAATCTGAGTGTGTAGCATAATCGAACTCGTTGAATTTCATTTCAAAACCAATTATATAAATTGATGGATGTAGCCGTTACTACGTGTAAGGAGATCATAATGGAAAGAGTTATTGCAGTTTCGTCATATATGGACTTTTGCAAACTTATACAATAAACTTATTGTATAAGTTTGGAAATGTCCATATAGGACGAAATTGCAGTAAGGTTAGTTACAATTAAAAATGGTAAAAAAAACATAGAAATTTTCATTTCTCTTAACCAATTATAATTTATATGAGCGCAATCAGCCATTTGAGTACATATGTCGCACAGCACTGGAAACAAAACATTCCAAAAATATGGTTATGAGACACCACTTTGTGAGATACTTTAAAGGGGATAAAATATGTTGCCAAGTGATAGACAGGTTACGAATATGACGACAAACGCACTTCTATTTATGAAATTGTAACATTTTCAGATTTGATATTTATTGTTGATATTTCATATTTTATGCTGTAGAGTTGTGATTTTGCTTACAATTTCGAAGAGGATGCCGTTTGAAAATTATTTTAGATGTACCTGACCACTGAAAAATTTAGAAGCCACATAGAATAGTTTTAATTAAAATAGAACCTAGTTTCAAGAAATAGAAAATCACAGAAGCTTGGCTTTGCGGTAGACTGCCTTTGGTAGCCTCGTTCGTCACTGATATTAGTAATATGAGTCATCAGTCAAGCCCCTAGTTGGCCTGTGGGAAGATGACATCACCTTCTCCTATTTCTGGTCATTTTGAATAATGCATTTTGATAAAGTTGAAAAACAAATCATATCTGTAATAATTTATTTATAAATAGCTATATGTACACAGTCAGGTCGATATCTCCTAGTGGTAGTACTGGGCAACAGGAGCAGAGTATGCTACTTTGGCGATGGCAGGTTGGGCATACGCAAGTGGAGTAGCGAATTTAGCTACTGGTGCGGCGTAGGCAACTGGAGCAGCAACTTTGGCAACAACTGCTTTCTGGACAAGAGGTTCCCTATTTACAACAGCATTGAATCCGTTCACAGGGTCTGCTGTATAGTCGACAGTACGTCTATAACCATCGGCGTCAATGAGGGAGTAACTACCGTGAACAACATCACCGTCACGGGATTCTTGTTGGCTTTTGCTGTCACCGGTC
>WOGP01001263.1:0-19808 GCA_015342065.1 Leptinotarsa undecemlineata | reverse complement strand
ATATATATATATATATATATATTCAGAAATTCAGAATGAAAGTCATAATGATTTGTATGCTGTAAGGATGCTTTCCTGACCGGTGTCACGATTAAAGAGAACAATAACCAGACTGGTGAGCCATGGTCTAATCTAACCTAAAGTATCAACCGTTTCGTCTACTACTGCAGCAGATATACAGTAGATAGACAAAATTATCAATAACGATGAGTAATTAAAATGTGGAGCATTTTTCTTCGCGATAAATAGTTTGATTTCACGTAGTGAATTATCGGGGACTAGGTACGAAGTTCTCCATTATCATTTATTATATTTCTCAGATTATATACCCAAAAAGGTATATAATAAAACTGTAATTTCCTCTGCAAGATTTACGTACACGATTTGAAATATCCTGACTAATTTTCAATCGGAAATAAAAATATTACTCATATTTAGTATAAAGAAAAAAATCACATGAAACTACAAGAATTCAAAAAGAACAACAAAATAAGCCACAATCAAAAAATAAAGAGTGTTGATACCTTCAAATGAAATGAGTTAAAACTAACATAAACATACAATGGTATAATGTGGGAAATTGGTTATATTTGATAATGTCCACCTTCTCAAAATTCTGACTGACAAATATTAAGTATTATTCATCGAATGATGACTAGTCATGCTATCTAGGAGACGATAGAGAAAGTCATCAAAGGAAGTTGTTTCGTTTATCATCCCCTCCTTAAATTCTATTGGTTCAATAAAATGACAGATTTGTGCTAAAGTTGTCGATTGAATAATAATGTATGGTGTCACACATTCTCAAATAACTCCGTTTTTCTATATTATTTTTTGTACTTGTGAATTTGTATTCAGTAAAATTCTTTAGTCATACTTTTTAAATTAGCTTTTGTTCTGCGATTTTGTATATAAAGTGTCCTATATAAAATTCCGCGTGCAAATATCTAGAAAATTAAACATGATATTTATTGTTCATGAAAGCAGATGATTTTGATGTAGAAGGGTCCTCTCATTTACGTAGAGATCCAGCACTAGGCCTCATCCGTTAGGTTAGGTTAGGTCCAAAGTAAGTGGGTCTATTCGGCCCTCCACCGGAACCCGTAAGAGTTCATTGTGGCTCACACCTATTCACACTCGACCAAATAAACCCAGCTCCTTAACGAAGCCGATTAGTTGGTTTGGTGAGTGGTCTTTCAGATCAGATGGTGAGAGTACGGTTCTGACGAAATCTAGAAATCTGATTCGGTCCCCAGCGGGGCATGCACAAAGTATGTGCTCTGCTGTTTCATCATTTTCCAAACAGAGGCGACACACACCGTCTTCCGACAGTTTCTTCTCAGATACAGATTCTCTGTATATGATAATACAAATGACAGTGGCCTGTGTGAAGGCCTGTTAGACATCGTAGTTCATCCCTACTGTAGCCACACAACTGTTAGGTATCAAGCTTCGAAGGGTTAATAAATGCCTTGAAGTTAGCATATCCTGGAAGATTCTGGCAGAAGTCCAGGTGTTCAATCTTTGTTTGGCATAGTATAAAGCGATGCCAATGACAGGTTCTGGTGCTTGCAGCACCCTCTTTTGCTTCATCCATTAGGGAGTCGCGATACCGACGCCAATTTTTCCAAATGGTAACCAGATTTATCTATTTTTATTTTTTTTGATTCTGCATTAAATTCTGAATTCAGCCATATAGCACACTTGTAGTTTTCCTTGAATACTGATGAAAAAAGGCAATTTCATTGCATAGTATGAAGAGGGCCGTGAATAAGTCCAAATAATGCAATAACGTATTTATATATCTGTCAGAAAACCTGTCAGGTTTGACAAAAGTGTATTCAGTTTTGTGTTGGTTTTTCGTGAAATTGAACACATTCGCTAGCTTAGCCAAATCTTTGGAACAAAATGGATGTTATAATGAACACAAGCGAAAGAAACAAAAAACAGCTACAGATGAGAATCACACTATTCCAGTGCCAGTTCAAATGGTATTGAAAGCACATAGTTGTACCAGACAATTAGCAATGGATTGTGATATTTCGAAATCTTCAATACATCGTATTTTGTCAATTAACAAATTCCATCCATACAAAATATTTCTGGTTCAAGGACTACATCCAGGTAATAATATTTGTTTTATTTTAGATAACTTCAACTAGCGTTTCCTAATATGACTAATAATAATCAGTCCGTGCCAAGCTTATTGTTAAATCATTTGAAAATGGAACTTTTAACAGGTGATGATCAATTGTATTGCCAAACAAGCGCCAAACTAACTAACTATTGTAAGAAAACAAGTATATCTGAGGCATCAGTCAATCTTATAATAACACTGATGATCTTCAAACATGACTCAACCTCTGACGGAGGCTCCAAACTCTTACGAAAGTTCGAAATAAATGAACACTTCAATCAAGCAGACCACTATTATAATCTTCATGTGGTCATTGTTTACTGTGATTCTGACGTTGAATCTGGTAATTATTACGCTTTGCTCAAAGACGAAACGGACTGGTTTAAATTTGACGATAGTCTTGTCACTGTGTCGGACGATGCCTTGAATTTATTTGAGCCTCTGGAGACGCCCTACACTTTGTTTTATGAGAGAGGATATTGGCCAGATCAAGATCTTCAGATGATGTGGTGCTGCAGGTTTTTCCGTGTTTTCCTGCAGCTGAAAAAGCAAATGCGCCACTGGAATCAATGAAGTCTCCCCGGAGCGCCAATTAATTTTTGTTGTTTTATTATTTCATGATTTGTATTTTACAATTATTAAACTATAATCTATTCCCATATTCGAAAGATGCTGATAGAAGATTGAACTACATTACATGATTGTATACCCTTATTCATGATGATGATCAGATTCTAAACAAAATATATTATGGAGTGATGAAAGCCTTTTCCATAGCAATGGTATGATAAACAAACAGAATTGTGACTATTAGTCTACATGAACCCTCAATGGATGATAGACACAAAATTTCAGTCTGTGTGAAGGGTTGGTATTTGGTACGGAATCATCGATGGTTAGTTTGATAGGCTCATTTTTCGAAAGAATTCTCAATGGCGAGAGATACTCAGTGTTCCCTCAACATGTGTTGCCGAATCTCTTGAAAAGTTTTCTTCGCATAATAATAGAATAGTTACCCAATATTTGGATGACACTTTCAATGATGAATGAATTGGAAATGACTGTCCAATACCATGGCCAACTTGAAGTCCACGTATGAAAAATGTGGTTACTGTTCAGCAACTTACACAGGCCAAACTTGCAGAAATTTCAACATAAGATACTGGGAACATGTATTATCAGATGAAAAAACAGCTATATAATAAAATCTACAAGAAACAAACCACACAATGAATGGAGAAAACATGAAAATTCTTCATTCGTGCAATAAAGGACGAAAGATGAATATGTTGGAAACATTGGAAATGAATAAATTGTATAAAAACGCTCAATGATAAACCAGAACTATGCAGCTCTCTTCTTTTGAATTCGTGAATTTTGACTACTAGTTTACGATCCATTGGTTGCTAAAAAAAATCCAAAAATAGGTTCTTGGAGATCAATAGTGGGTAATCTTCTTTTTAATTTGTGAATTTTGACAACTGGTTTAAGGATTCATTGGTAGCTGGAAAAAATCCACAAGTAGGTTCTTGGGGATCAATAGTGGATATTCGTGATATATCATAGAGGATAACTAATGGTGTAGTATTGATATTGGTGGAGGACGGTAGCCTGATGTGTTGACGTTAGTGAGTTGTTTCATTAATTCAATAATTTCATTAATTCAAGGCCGGACGATCGATTTTCACTTTCTATTGTCCAACCCGTGTTAGGAATCACAGGTTGAAAGGTAAAACCTTGTTAGTCTTTAGCTTGCACAAGTTTCGACTACTGACAGTTGTCGTAGGGGAGCGACAGCTGGTTGACAAAAAACAGATTTTAGCAGATAATACAGGGTAACATTTTAACAACTTCGTAGAAATTAAAGAAATGTATTTTGTTAACTCTATATCTAGAAGTACTGTTATTATATGAATGGTCATCAGATTCTGAACCCTGGTTACTTCTAATCACTAAAACATCTGAGAACTGTAACTTCTCCTTGTTTTCCGTTTCTTATGTAAACTGAATATTCATGGATCTGTTCTTAAGACTCCAAAGAGTGTCCTCTACATTACATTTCTCTGTGTTGAAAATTGCAAATTCATCATCAACATATCGGATCCAAGTCTCTTTTGGTTTCAATTCAAATCTATTCACGAACACAATAGCAAAATGAACAAGGTCAGTCGGATTCACACTGTTGTTCGGGCTCTCTGTACAAACAGATGTTTTTGGTTAGTTATATGTTGTCTTCGATTACTTCTCCACTGATTCTCAGAAGCACCTTCAAATATTAGATAGTTTTTGGTATAGGAACACTTGGAAACAACGAGGATACATTCAACCATTCTAAAATATCTCCATCTCGCAACTTGATATTTTTGATTCTTCTTTGTGTGCATGTGAATTCACTTAAATCTAATTGAGAGATTGGTATCTATAGCAAGAACTTTCACGTTTATCCTATCAGCTAAATGAAGATCAGGATTGAAGTTGATATTTGAGTTTAAAAGTTCTTAAGGAAGGGCCTCGACGGACTCTTGCTATAAGATCATTATTTGCCTAAAGATCTCCGATAACTGGGGAAGTAATTATTTCTGATGAACCCTGTACGTTCATTTGAATAATCAGTTAGCCATTCGTTGGCAACGAGCAGAATTTAGTGTGTCAATGTTACCAGTATTCACTCGAATTCAAAAGATATTATGCAACAACTTACTTGTTATTCCATTGAAATTCCTTTTGATTCTTTGAATGTTGGTGCTTATGAGAATCTTACTAGGTGACAAGCAAAGGATATTGCAGTATCCGTTTGTAGTTAAAATGTTTAAGAACGATATAATTAATGACATTCTTGTTTTCGGTTGAGAAATATGCAATGCAATGAAATAAGGAAATACTTAAGTTTCGTATCAAGTTAGGAATTCTGCACCATAACATTTATTAATTGGATCTTGTAGAAAATTCATACCAAAAGATTCGCCTCACAGCTCAGTCATGTCTTGTGAAAATTTCAATACAACGTGAAATAGAGCAAATGATACACTGTAAGTTTTCACGGTAACTAGAATATTCGAGGAAATTGTTCCAAGTACCCTCCAAGGTCTCCAAGACTTTGTCGTTACCTCACAAGGTATTATAAGGACTTCCTGAAAGTTAACCCTCAAACCACAATTTCAACCATCTCATTCAAAACTGATATAATGCTGTTACGACATACAAAGAGGAAGTCGATTTGCAGAGGTAGATAAGATTAGTTCGTAGAATACTTCAGATAGTGGAACAGTTCGAAAACAAGAAATGTGACAGTGAACAAGCGAAAAGATTCCGATAATTATAACGTGTAGTTGGAGTACACTATTTTGTTGTGACTTTGAAACATTGAATGAAGTAATCAAATTTGTACTTGTGATGCACTGTTTGGCACCTTTGGTGTAGTAATGAATATTACTGGAGTTTTATCTCAATACCAAACCGGAAGATTAAGTTTATTCGTCATCACCAAGAGATCATTTTCAAGAGGAAGTGTCGAGGTGTTGAAAATAACTATTTGGTGTTGAAATAGAACTTCAATGATCTAAATCAAATTTGAAAAATCAGAATTGTTCGGAGAGGATACTTGAATCCAACAATGTATTTGTGATTCAACGACTGATGAGATCTATGACGGATCGAAAATATGTTTGAGACTTTTGTTGATCCCCTAGATACCTTTATCTATCGTAAAGAAACCACCCAGAGACGTAACATTGGTGACACTAAGAATGTAAACTTTTAAGGCTGGAAATAACTGTATGAAGGCTATTGTCCGGGTTTTCTGGCCATGACGTTTCGTCTACTGCTACGGAAGACATCGCCTTTGGAAATGTCTACCACAGCAGTAGACGAAATGGCAGGCCACGGCTGCGGACCACGGCCAGAAAACCCATAAAATAGCTTTTATACATTGGTGACACTGTTTGTGTCTTCAACTTCAACAGTTCTGAGATTTTAAACAAAATCAAAAATACTTATTATAAAAAATGCCTGAATTTTGCGAGTAATTCTCAGGGAAAGGTCGGAGGTGGAAAATGCCGTGAATTTTACAGCGGTTTTCATTCAAGAAGTGAATAGATTTTGTGTCACAATAGACAGAAAATGTGCTCAAATTAAAAAAAATCATTATTAAAAGACCACCACTCATGATATATTTTTGATTCCGAAAAATCGGAACATAAAAATATAATTTCGATAATAAAGTTGTACTCCCTTCGGGGTACAATTCCTTCACTTTGGGTAAGCTATACTCCATTACCAAATAGTAATAAATTCTTGTTTTGAATGTAAAACTCTCACAAATTGCTTCAGTATGATTTGCTACAGCAAGCATAGGCAGGTTTATACTGCTTTACCGGGTTGACCCTATTTTTTGTATCGTAAACAGGTCGCAAATAAAATACGTTATGACCGTTCAGGTCGTTTCGACCTGCAGTAGCCTGTGTTTGAGTATATAATCAAAATAGTTTTGAAAACTGACAAATATGTTCATTCACTTACATCAATATTGTTTTCACATTTCATTTCAAACTATGTATATTATAATAAATAGGTATGTTCATTTCAGAAGGATAAGAAACATAAGAGGTATAGGTACCATTGAGCTGAATTTCATATTTTTTAACAAATAGAAAACAAATAGTAACGCTGTTTCAACATAATAAAACATAACATAACATAAAAGTACTGCTCATTATACTGCGTATGCAGACAAATTTTCATTGTTTCTGTCCTCTACGGATAATGAATACCTACGAACGAAATGTATTGGAGCAATTCATGCAGTTTCATCTTTTTTCAACAGAAGGAACTTATTTTTCAACATTCAAAAAACTCAGATGTTACAATTTCACTGACGCCAAAGAAATATTGATGATTTTAAAGTCAAAATTGGTGAAATTACTATGCAGAATACATATGTAGAGGTTAGGTTTTTTGGAGTATCTCTGGATATCTCTCTTGGAAATTCCATTGCCTAAATGCTTTTATTAATTTTTGATCTCTTCTAGAAGTGAAACAGATGGTGAATGTTTATTATGCCCAAGTCGAATCGAGACTCAGATATGGCATTCACCTATGGGGCGATGCACCAGGTGCGGAAAATATTTTCATTGCAAAAAAACCAATTTTGAAATGTATCGTGAGAGTTTCTAACAGAGAATCATGTAGAGCTATTTTCAAAACATGTAACAATGAAAATGCAACATTTTCATGTAAACTTAGCAAAAAGAAAAATAAGTTCATGTGCTCCTGATCATTTTGGCCTCAAAATATTCAACAATATCCCAGAAGAATTGAAAAACTTTCAATGTGGGTCGTTTTCTTCTTTCTTAAAGCGACTTTAATCCGGTAGACCAGCCATCTAAAAATGTTTGACGTGAACTTTTGAACAACTTTTGACCTGCAGAAGACATTTTCGATTGAGAACGATTTTCTGTTTTGTTTCGTTCAGTTGAAATTCTATTCCTTCAAAATTTTCTTTTCAAAGATGGTTTTGGTGATTTCACAGCTCCATTAGAAAAAACACATTAGCTCATTCGTTTTACTGGAGAGAAAATTGAACTGGCCATTTTGATTCACACACTACATATAATTCATATAATTATTAGTAACAACACTGATTACGATGCATATGTTTCATCATTAATTCATATTCTGCATAATTGAAGCCCTATGAGATCGAATTCAATCATGATGTCATCAATTCTTCATCTGTTAAAGTACCTAATTGAAGCTTTATAAAATTGGATTTGATCATAACGCTATTAATTCATATTCTTCAGTTGATAAAGTACCTATATTGAAGCCCCATGGAATGGAATTTAATCATGACACCATCCATATTTTTCAAATTGATATTCTTCAACTGATAAAGTACCTAATTGAAGCCTTATTTTCAATTTCAAAGGAACTAGGTATGAGGTGGTTTTCAAAACAAGTTATACACTACGGAACCTTTTAGGAAGCCCAAAAGACAAAGTCGAGAATTTGGAAAAGTCTGGAATTCACGAAATTAAATGTAAGGACTGCGATGCAAAATATTATGGATAAACAAAATATCTATTAAAATAATATCTAAGGAATACTTAGCACACTTAAAATATGGAAAACCTACAAAATCAGCAGTCACCCATCATATTTTGCAACAAAACTATTTAATAGACTTCAGTTCATTATTAAGATTAGTTAAACAAGTTAACAGGCTTCTAGATGACTATGAGAGTGTAGAAATAAGTAAACACGATAATATTATGAATAACGATGGTAAACCAATACCTAATAGTATACTATATAGCTTGTTAAAATAATATCTCAATCATTAGATTTATCTGACCATTACATAAGGACACATTGTAAAATTAATTTAAGACACTTAAGACGCAGATACCTAGATCAGATATATCTGGTATAAATAAGGTTAACTTTGTAAGTATGACTAGTTTGATCTTCCTCTTGAAGATGATCACTATGTGATCGAAACACGTGTCGAGGTGTTGAAATAACGGTTTGGTGTTGGGAAAAAACTACAGTAATATTCATTATTACACCAAAGGTTCCAAACAGTGCATCACAATGACGCCATTAATTAATATTTTTCAGCTGAAAAAGTACCTAATTGAATCCCTATGAGATTGGATTAAATCATGATGCTATCAATTCATATTCTTCAGTTGATAATATGCCTAATTGAATCACAATGGAATCGAATTTAATCATGACGACATCAATTCATATTCTCCAGTTGATAAAGTACCTAATTGGAGCCCCATGGGATCGAATTCAATCATGACGTCATCCTTTTCCTCAACGAAAATTGAAAATATCTCGGGTATGCCTGACCCAAACAGGTAAGCTATGTAGATATGTGATACGTTACAAAACTAATAATGAATAATGGGAGTATTCCTCAGTTTTGTTACTTTTGTTACAACTATAGAAAGTCTGTTGAGAATTGTTACATCAAATCATACAACGTTGAATATTTGAAATAAATATATTTTTCACTTTTTAACCGATTCAGTTATGTACTACGTCTATGAAACACAATTTGAAAATGGTTTATTATGACGCTGCTCTATGAAATTGACTATCCGATAACCTCAATATCTACCAATCAAGTGGATCAAGTGAATGGTCAGCAGGTACTATTCTAGAGTGGCACATTTCGGTCTGAATGGCTACAGATTATCTTCGATGATCAAGAGAACCTCTACCAGCACCTTCTTCAAATGCATGCCAGGAGACCTATATGGTCTGTCAACTTTATAGTGGAATATTCTTCACAAGAAAACTCAGACCTTGGTAGAAGAGCCCATATTTTGTGGTTGCTCTGGCAGAGTCCCTCTCCTGCCAGCTGAGAGGGACTTTCAGCTCCTCTGACATGCCTAATTTATAAAAGTACTCCTTGTTCTGTTTATATTTGCATTAAAAAATATTTTTAGTAAATATGATATTTTGCAATGAAACATAGAATACCCCTGTTCAATTTTAGTGAATTACATAGGAGCGAGTATATTTGCGGTGCTTGCGGTGCTCTATATTCAGTTACATTTACAATTGCAAATACTGATTTGGATGCAAATACGTTTGTATAGACATCCTTTTAGTGAAATGGTATCAAAAAATTTCCGTTATTTATGTTGCACTTCTTAAAATTATGTTTTTTCTATCAATCCAAATTAGTGATCTTTAATTTGTTTTAATGCCCAGACTCTTTCAATGTGCTCAATATAATAAAATAATGGTTTCAGTGTAGCCACATCAAAGAAAATTATTGGAGAAATATGTTCAATGTTTAAGATAATTGATTTTTGATTCTAAATTATCGTGAGTACTTTTTGAGGTTACTTTCTAGAAACTCAATAAGTTCCGGAACATGTTTATAATTGTCTGTCATTTCATATTCATCACTATGAATTATGTATTCTTTCGAAGGAAATCCAAAAGATTAACATTTTATTGTATATCGACTACTTTCGATACATAGTAACATATGCGTGTCCTCTAGTCTACATATGTCAATGCGGATGTTTTATAGAATCATGGTGAATGGAATGGGAATTTTATTCAAAACAACGAGCGATGAGATTATACCACTTTGCACCAGCTATATAGAAGGATGCAAAAGAATCAAAATCAAGATAATTGAAGTACCGTTTATATGAATTACTTTGAAAACCGGATCTACCGCTGTTATGTATACTCGTATAAAGAAGAATGCAAAAGAAGCAAAAACAAGAGAGTTGAAATACCAATGATTTATTCATTTATATGTACTATTTTCAAAACCGGCTTCCCTGCTGTTGTTTTCCCCGAAGAAAAAATATCATTCGCTACACTGTTAATTTTTTGTGATTCTAAAGAAGCAGTTTTTTCAGTTTTGGTATTGAGTTTTTCCTATAACATTCTTTGGTATGAAATCATAACAATCGGAAAAGAACTCTTCCCTCATTTCTTTCATCTATTGATTCCTTAGGACCTCATAATCTCCACATAATGTAACTAACTGTCTAAAGTCAACTCTGAAGAATATCTGATTTTTATATCGACTTTACTGAGGATATTCACTTTCCCTAATCTGAAAAACAATGAAATAAAAATCATAACGTAGAACTTTCATACACTTGTGAAAATAGCAAAATTTTTTGTTCACCGATGGTTAATTGCATAAGTTCAAAGTATTTTTCGCAAAGAAAATTTATTATTATTAGTAAATCATCATATTGATATTTTTGCCTATCAATATAGGGTAGGAAATTGTACACATACTCAATTTAACTTTTCGGAAACAAAAATTTGCCTCACCCTTTATTATAAAAAATTAAGTATTGTTTTCGCTTCGATTCACTTTATTTTCAAATTTCTTTGACAGATGTCTAAGCACTAGCTCTTTTTTCGATAAAAAAAATACCTTTTTATACATATGTGAAAGAATATCTGCTCTTCAAAATATATTATAGTATTAATTATATATGTAAAGCTCATTTAGAGTGAGAATAGATTATTTCAATGTTTTACAATTTTACATATCGAAGCTAACTTTTCTGTTTCTCTTATAAAAATTTGATTGAAAGAGGTTAACTTATATTAAAGGGGTTATATTTTTAGGAGTGATTAATTTTTGAGAAAGAAAGTTTTTGGCTTTCTACTACTCCATCTTGACACAAAAAAAAGAATAAGGGAATCTTCCAAAGGAAGGAAGGAAGTAATCAATTTGCAAATAAATAACTCTATACATGGATGTAAAGATCATGCAAAGAAGTAACTTTCCGACACAAACTGAAAGAAAGTCCTCCTGAAAAGCTACTTTCATATAAACATTGAATTACACGAAAGAAAAAAATTCTTTCGAAACAAATACTTCTATATGAACACTGAATTATGCAGAAGATACTTTTCTCTACTCAGTTTGTTTGAACAAAAGTTCAATAATGGAGCTATATAAACTAGTACAGGAAACAAGATTGTTGGAATTGGTATTGTGGAAAGATGGAAAAACACCATCTATGAAGTGGAAGAAAGGTATCTATTTCCTAGGTATATTCTCTCAGTTTTATGATTCTTTCTTACTGAAAAATTTGACAAAGCCAAAAATAATGCAGCCTCCATCTCAGAAGTTTGAAACAGTCCTTCAAAATAATTTTAAACTTATCGTAACTAATTTGTGTAAAATATTCAAATTTTGACTTTCACTATATATGTCGAATTCATTCAGCCGAGTTATGTTGAAACAATTTTCTTGTTGAGCATTTTTTGTATTTATAGATTCAAACGACAGTTGTAATTTTTCCTTTAGTCTATTAAAACTATTTGAATTTTGGCAGGGCATTATGCCGGGGTCAAGAAAACTTTTGCTACTGTTTCATCTCAAAGTGTTCATTTTCATTTTGATATTTCAATAAAACTCAATTTTCTAACAACTTTTTTTCTCAACTTGTGCTTGTTGTGTCATTTAACAAATCGAAATAAGATCAAATGTTTCTTCTGACGTTACGGGTTCTGATTTATGAGTTTTTATTTCGGAATACCGCAGAATATGCTTTTTTAGTTAAAATTTCAAAGATCAAAACAAACTATTTTTAAGGAAGTGGTCTTTTATGAATCATTGAACTCTTTAATACATATTTTTATGTATTTTATGAGTTGATGTTAACAAAATATATAGGTCGGATGTAAGTTTTTAAACACATCTCCATCCGAAACCACTCTGTATAAGAAACCATCAGTACTTTTTCATGTTTTTTCGTTCCGTTACCAAATGCTTATTCATACGTATCGGTTTGAAACACCATTATCAACTTCTTCAATACATATCCTTGGCCCATGCAAAACTAGTCATAGTCAATCTTTTGCATTTTTCGTTTGTCAAATGAAACAGTCTAGTTATTTCGAAACCCAAAAATCCATCAATCTAAATATATCTTTACAATTGTCGTTATAAAATACAAAGATTCAGTTAATCACAGTTTTCAATCTCAAAGGTTTGGCAACAATCGTTTATCTTTCCGCGAGAAAAAAGTGAGATCCCAACTCATACGGTTATTTTGAAATTGATCATACCTACTTTGGTTACTACGGCATGCTAATTGAGTCCCAACTGATGGTTTGCCTAAATTTGGGGAAGGTGTTAATTTATAAATGAAACACACCAAAAAGGACATTCGAAGTTTTGATTTCAAGAAACACTTGACTTAATGATTCACTGGATCCTTACGTTTGTTTTTCGTCATTATGAATATGTTTACTATGTCACGGATGGTTCATTTCAGATGACAGAAATCGTAATCAAAATATATTCTTTCACATGAGAGAAATAAACCAAATACTTAGATGGAATAACTTAAAAAAGTATATGTAAATTACAGAAACGTAAGAACGCGCACTGCGCTAATTTCGAAGGTATACAGGGTGTTTCCTAACTACGCTAAGAGGTATTTAGATTGGTGGATTTGTGAGCTTCGAAAAAACTGAACTGACAAATGAAACAGTTACACTGTGATATTCTGAAATACAAATTTATAAGTCAGAACCCATAATATCAGAAAAATATTTCAATCTATTTTATACAAAATATGACAAGAACTCACTGAAATACAACAGTGACAGAGATTACAACAATGCTAGATTACTTTCATTTAGCAATGTAGTTATTTTCCACAAGGAAACTTAATGCCTGGCAATCCCCTAAGGACCCGATCAGGTTTTCAGCCACTCTTGCTAGCTGATTTGAAAGGTTACTCACTAAATGAAGTATTTGGTTTGGTTAAAAACTGGATTTATTTGGTGGAGTTTTCAGATGGTGAAGAGTCACAATAACCCTTCGTGTGTTGCGATGGACCCACTCAGTTTGTACCTACCTAACTTATTGGTAATTCGGTTCAGTTAAAGAAAACCCACCGAAACCTTGAACCTCTATGATAAATAAACAGACCAACACACAAAGTATCCATGATTTCTTTGTTACAGAAAATAACACCAAATTCACAAAAAATGGCAAGTTACAAAAACTGTATGAGTTCGCTACAAAAAATATTGAGCATCTGAGTTATGTGTAAAAAAATTGCTTCCTCCGCTTCATATCAACTTGAATTCAATGAAACACTTTGTTGAGCCTTATCTAAAGGAGGAAAATATTTCAATTACTTTTGTGGGTATTTTGCTGGTTCATCTGAGACAAAGTAGGAGAGGAATATTTGTAATTTTTTTTGATATTTTATCAATCATTACTGACAATGATAAAGAATACATCAAAAAAAATTGTGACACAGGCTCACAAGTTAATCAAATAGTTATTGGTGTAGAGAACATGTACTGAAATTAGAATGTGAGTACTGTCAAGGACGATAATCATATATCTTCCATTCCTCTCGCAAACACACACATCAATCACTCAGTTTCTCGGACTGGTGTTAATTTGTAAGTTTTCATAATTAAAGAGTAATTGTGATCGTAAACCTATCAATTCGAGTTAAATAGGCCACCTACCAACTCCTTGTATGCCAACGATTATGTGGATATCGAATTTCATCGTATATCATCGACCTAAGTAGCTCGTATTTCTGTTAACGCTTAATATCCGTTAAGACACGGAAGGGCTTTTGTAAGGCGCCCTGAAGTCTAGACGCTTTAACGATCGCTCTTTGTTTATAATAATAGTCCACGAGTGTATACTGGTGCTTACGGTTCGTTGGAATAGCTTGATTCATAAATATACATCTATTCTCAAGAGAAATTCGATTTATCGGACAAAATGGCTCATCTAAACACTCCACTTTTATTACCTTCAGTAGATATATGTTCTATCGAAATCATTTTGCCCATCAGAGCAGAACAAAAATGATGTCTCTCGACGCGCGTTTTGTAATCAAGTTAGCATGTACCATTCTTTTTCTCAACTGAAATGCATCGTTATAAATGATGTTTTTGGGCCGCGAATGTGAGTTTCTAAAGGGTGCTAGAAGGAACGGGTCTGTTTGAGATTGCTCGTTCAACGAAATCCCACGTGTACTCAATGTGATTCATGTCTGACAGATTTGCTGGCCACGGTAACAATTGAATATTCTCAATCTTGTGTGCATTTTGAACTCTTCTCGTGCGATGCGGCCTAGCATTATCATATAGAGAAATTAAATTGGCTCCAATATCATTTCGCAGAGGATACGTAATGGGTTCAATAATGTTTCGACCATGTCTGTTCTCTGTCGTAGTGTCTAGAATGAAAATAAACTGCGTACGACGACCACCCAAAATATTACTGACCTTCATTGGTATAGAAGAACTTCGTTTTACAATTTATGAAGGGGATCCAAGAATTTTGACTATGCGTTTACTAAGAATAACCAAATATGAAGTCACAAAATTACCATTAAATCAGTATGATACATCACAATATTTGTAAAACAACTTTTCCACGGTATGTATTAGCTACATGTGAAAAACTCGCCTACTTTTCTTCAGATGAATCAACTCCTTCGTCACTTCTACCAGTATATGTGACGAATCCAAATCCGTCTGACAACCAGAAATGAATATACTTTCTGTTTATGTCTACCTAAATATAGAACATTCCCCTGAATGTTGTCTAGTTATTTTCATAGAAGGGGAATTATAAATAAATCCTAGAAAGCATTGATCAATTTTAAAACAGCGGATTTTCCGAGGTTATCAGCTGAATTTCCTACGGGGAATTGGAATAGTATCGTTGATATCACGGTTACCTGATAAATTGAATGAGTATGAGTGAGTTTTATCTCTAGGGTTTGGTGGCCTCGTGGTTTCACCTACAATCGAGTATTTTTCATTTGCAACGTTGTGGAATTTAAAGAAGGAGTCAGCAGGAAATCACAGAAACCACAAAACTGTGGAAAGTCCACAAAACAATTGAAGGTCCGCATTGTCGAGCACAAGAGAAACACACAGCAAGGAGAAATCAGCAAATCAGGAATAGCAGAGCATGTTTGGACCCATCAACATAACATCGAGTGGTCCCAAGTTTAGACCATCCATAAGGAGGCACACTGATTCAAGATGAAGTTCAAAGTCATCTGTCGGAGGTATAGTCCAGTCATCACCCTAAGATGATTGTGGATACTAACAATCGAAACGTCGTGAAATAATTTGGTTTGAGATCTTTCTTATTTCATTTTGAATTATTCAATTTTTATTTTTATTTTGCTCATCTTTATTTTAGTGTCCTCATAATTTAATTTCAAGTTTTATTGCTCAATATAATTTTTATTTTTATTTTCATTTCGATTTTTTAATTTTATTAGGTTCTTTCAGAGATTTCAAATCATATTATAACATTGTAATTGTCATTGTCAATCAGTTTCAAACAAACAAAACTGTTTATTAAATTTCTTTGAGAATATTTTGAACATTCGATAAATGAGTAACTCGAAATTGAAATATGAATTAACACCTTGTAGACATTTAAAAAAATAGATTTGATCTAACCTTAGCCTATTCTTTCATAACTTTTACAGTGTATCCTGAATCTTTTTCCCCTTTTTTCCACTGAGTTACTAAACTATAAGAACCTATTATGTTAAAAATGTACACTTTCACCTTGCTTTATTTACATAAAACAAGCAAATCGACAGTCCAATTATGCACCTTGGCATAAAATTCACAACTTCTCACGGTAGTTTTCTTTCGCTACAGAAATATTATTATATTTTGCAACTAAGCAAATCACAATTACGAAACGCTAAACTCGATTCGATGTTTATATTCGAATCTTATAACGTTAAAATATTTGTTTTATTGGTGTTCGTGTCGTATAATATCATCAGAATTAAAGCTGATGTATAAAACAGAAACAAGATATTCAACAGTTTATATTCGTTACCTTTCACAGATTCACGGTTTATGTTACGGGGACACCTTTGAAATTTTACCAGCAAAACATCTTTGAACAATCTTTGAATAATAATTTGGGAAAACAATATTCCCACTGGTAGGTCGTGGCATCAGTATAAAATGATTAGTTTAGTTATTTGAAGTGAGGCTGAGATAGTAATAAATTAAATTCTTATTATTTATAACATATTCTTTATCAGCTAGAACATAAAATGTGGGTACCTCCAGAACGACTGGATGAATTTTCATGATTTTTGATGGGTTGGTTGACAAATGAAGTTGACATTTGTAATTGTGTCATCATAAATAATTGATATATCATGATAGAAGCAAAGTCAGCAATAAATATTATAGTATTATCTACAATGCCACGAGAATTTTTAACAACGAAGCAGTAATGCAATTACCCTGCGGAATATTGGGAATCAATCCATTGCAGAGAAAGAAAAAATCGCACTAGAGGAGCACCTGGTGTATTGTTCTTGTAGTCGATCTCTTGTTTTGGCTCCAGAGATAATGATTTACTGTCCGAGAGATACAAATGCACTCTCTGCTGCTTAGAATGAACGGGACGTGACAACACTGGCCGTATTAATATAACCTGACTTCGTCCTTTACAAACACAGTAAAAAAATTAATATAACTCAACCAATAACTTTTTCCAAGACTTTTCAACAGCGAAAATGCAAGATTGAACTTGAACCTCTGGCGGAGTATATATTCCAAACACCAGAACTGCACTACTACTCTCGATGCCCGTTTCACCTACCAAGTTGACGTCTTCAGAAATGAAGTACGCCAATTTCTAACTTTCTCATGAATTTAGCCTTCTTCGATCTATAAAAAATCGTTTTAGAGACTATTAAGTTGACCAAAGTTTCAACCAAATCAACTGAACACTCTTTTTATAAATTTTCCTCCAACAAATCTCTTAAAATTTATTTTTCCGCTTCCTCACGAACAACTGTCAAAAGTCGAAACTTGTGCGAACTAATGACTAACGAGGTCTCACCTTCTAACATGTGATTTCTGACATGGGTTGGATGACAGGAAGTGAAAATCGATCGTCCAACCTTGCGGTTTGAACCACCGGTTTGCACAGTGGTGGATTGTGTTAGTTGCGCAAATTGGAGTTCTGACCAGCCAATAACATATTTGCTTGAACTTTTGAATGATGGTAGTTTATTCCAAAATTGTATGTCCCACAATGCGGGAGCAGTTTTGTACATTATGAATATTAAGAAAATCCACAAATAACGTACCTGGTAGATGAATATTCTGATGAGAATGTGCACTAGCGACACCACTTGTATAGACACCGTATAGACTGAGCGATGTTTTTCATGTGGAAGGGAAAACATGGAATGGAAAATATGGGCAACAAATTTCTTTCATGTCATGCTACCAGATGTTGACGAGTATTCCTCAACTAGTTGCTAGTTGACGGGCTACAAGTTGACAACACCCATATCAACATATTGCGAACATTTTGTTGGACGGTCTGCACTAGCTTTTTTATTTATGAATCGGATCAAATCAAACACTGAATGTTAAGTTAAACCTACCAAAACACATCAAAATCGCACAAATAGACACCTGGATAGATCGATAGACCATATACTTTATTGTCCAAGAAAATACAATCTTATTGACAAAGCTTGTTAAAAAATCTGGTATATATAGCACTTCAAAGAATAAAAGAAAAGAAACAATTCAAAAACACAAATACCCAGAAATATAATTTGAGCAAAACTAAGTTCACATACATAATAAATAAAATATAACAATAGAAAATAAAATTTAATGAAGTTTGTAGACAAAACACTATGTATAGTCCTTTTCAAAAGATGTAACTATCAAATATACACATAAGTTCACATGTCTTGGCAATAAAATAAGATATATCCCAGTATTGAATAGAATTAAAAGTATAAGTGTCGATATAAACAACAACAAAAAAAACACCTATATTAAATAAACAGCAAAGTTCCATTGTAATATTCATCAAGATTGTAGTACGCTTTAGTTGCAAGGACGTCTTTAACAAAATTTCTGAACTTTTTATAGCTTTTCTCCTTCTTAATTTCGTAAAATATGTGATTATACAGCTTTTTAATTTCATAAATTGAAGAATACTTTGTCTTTGTTGTCGACTGCAAAATCCCCAGAAGGCAACAGCATATCTCAGGTGGGACTCAATCAGGGAATGATATACCATTTTTGTTGTGGATGTTCATTTGAAACTATTCGAAGTACATAACATCCTGATGCCAATTTTTTATTCAAAGCTGTAATATGTTGATCAAATTTCAAATTGTTATCCATGAAGATTCCCAGGAATTTGGATTAGTTTTCATTCTCAAGAATTTGCCCATTCAAGTATATTTTCCATGCCGAAGGAGCGTGGCGTCATCCGCAAAGATCGTAAAAATTCCTTGAATTGAGAGAGTAACAAGGTCATTTACATAAATTAGGAAAAGGATCGGGCCCAGTACTGATCCTTGTGAAACGCCCCATAAGATATCCTTAGAGTGTGATAGTGTTTCGGTTGCATTTACTAACTGTTACTTCTTCAGGTTCAGGTCTTACTTAAGTAAGACCTGAACCAGTCATTACACACTCCTCTAAAGCCTTAGTAGTTCAACTTTTGCAAAAAAAGTTCATGATTTACACAATCAAAAGCTTTGGAGAAGTCGCAGAATACTGCAGCTACGACCTCACCTACGAGATATGTGTAGACATGTTCAAGAAAGGAAAATATTGCGTCACTTGTGCCTTTTGCCTTCTGAAAGCCAAATTGACAGTTGTTTATTATATTGTATTTATAAAGAAAAGCTAATACTCTTTTTTTCACCATTTTTTCTTTGACTTTTGAAAGTGTTGAGAGCATGGACATAGGTCTGAAGTTATTTGGATCTTCTGCATTTGAAAATAGGAATTGCAAGAGCCGTTCAAGACACAGAGGGAAATTTCCAAGGGAAAAGGATATATTTATAGCCATCACTAGTATATTCAAAGCGGAATCGGGAAGATTATTCAAAGTTTTTACTGAAATTAGTCAATTTCTACTAATTTTGGGGTGATAAAAACGAAAATAACAATGAAAAATTTTGAGATACACAGAACTTAATCTTAAAGAGTAGTTATACTATACGTGAAAAGTGAAAGTACATAAAACAATATTGTTATGTATCTTCGCTGTCGTTTAGCTTGTCTTTTATAAAACACTTCTGGAGCATCCCTACACACAGACCAGCAGTAGTCTGCAAGCATTGCTTCATTCCAACGGCCC
>WOGP01001262.1:0-19809 GCA_015342065.1 Leptinotarsa undecemlineata | reverse complement strand
TTGGCAACATTGGTTATAGCTAATAAAGGACAATGAATCTGTTACCTGTATGAGACAAACAAAGATGACATATTTCAGAGGCGTGCTCTTCTGTTTACATAAATAAGAACTTGGAACATACGTTCCGAGTTCCGAGACATTCTGTGACATATGACATTTTGTGCACCTAACCTATCTTCCTATATATAAATAAATAACAAAACAACTGTTGTTTATGTGACTTGTGGAGGTGGTATTGAATTTGAATTTATATTTTGCCTTAATGTTTGATTTATAAAGATAATTTTCCTTATTTAAAGTCGAATATCTGGGTACGTATAAATTATTTCAACTTGATATAGGCGCGCTGTTGCCAATATGAGAATTGGAAACAAATCCCTTTAAAAATTAAAACCCAACATTTGAAACATCAATTTGTATTCTTTTCGAAGTGAATTTGAAAAGTTCATGAATTAAACTCAACTTTATTTTGTTCAAACTTGCGCATTTGCAGTAATAACCCAAATTGAGCCCCAGTGGTATTGGCCAGTAGCCATTACTGCAGTGATTATTCAGAAGAAGAAAAGTGGTTTGTGTCGTAATATTAACGGAGTGAAATTTATAAATTCCCATGACAAGATGAAAATTTTGCACCCTTTTTTGTAAATACGATCAGAACATTATGTAATACAAATTCGAATTCTACTCCATTCATCTAGCTAAGGCATTACAGTTGAGAACTATTCAAATTCTGTTTAGTGAAAAGTCGGAAAATTAAGGATATATTTGCAGTGGAAGCACTGAAAAATAATATTCATTCATACTTCGTGAAATATTGAAGAGTAGGTTGATTTGCATCATTCCATAGAAATTAGTGTTAGTGCTTTTGGCGGAAGAGTGTTAGTTGGCATTCAGTTCAGAACATTGAATTTTCCTTACGTATCATAATTACCGGATTCACATTCTGTTTCCAAAAATGACTATAGGCCGTGAAAGTTTTGTCAAGAGAAAAGGAGTAAAGTCTGCGATTGATGATTTATCTCGACCATTCATACTATAAGTTATCGGAAATATTGAATAAAGGTGGGGAAAACGATGCAAACCAAACGATAACTTATTTTGATAAATAGTTACATAGGCTGGTCGTTCTGGTCGTAGAATTGTTCCACAAGCAGCTTGTTTTGAGCAATATCACCAAAAAAAGGTTTTTCAATTTCGAATGATTGCCCGGTATACTTGCCACGATAATACAATTGGAAAATTGACGGAGTAACGTCATTGACTAGGGCGACGCATTGGTTTTCCTCGAACCCGATATAGTCCATTCATTGGAGGTAAAATACGACGATACTGTTCAAATGTTGCCAAACAACATTGATTTAAAAAAAATTAGGATTCGGGTTTTCCCTATTCTCAACTTCAAAGTTAACCATGTACGTTGAAAGTGCCAACGTAAAGTAATCATAAATAAAAATGCATTTTTGGAAGAAATTCAGAACTTATGTGCTTCAATAAAAATTCTATTTTTGTTTTGAATCCCTTGCATCAAAAGTAGGGAAATTATGATGAAAATAATGTTGAACCCCATTTTTCGACGACAAAAAAAACTGAAATACACTTCGTTATTACTTCTTCTTCGAAGTAACTCAGAAACTATCAATAGGAGCATTAATACACAAGTCATGATAGCTATACCTTGCATATTATGTGTCATTAATTGTTTTTATTATATAGATAATAGAGTTATTTTGAAGAAGCAATTGTTTTTGAATCTATAAAATTGCTCATTCCACTTCAAGGTCAATTTTTTTCAAAGTTAATTCTCTTGAACTGGTCAAACATCTAAAGCATATTACAAGTACATAGATGAAGTAGAAACGTTTATTCACGATTGCAGCTGGTGATTTTTACTGTCACAAATAATTAAAAAATAGGGACCAACATTCCAAATTCTTTGAACACCTCCTCTCTTCTTAATGGCGAAAATGCAAGACTTTGAATGTTTTCAATTAAGTGGCTATGTCTAATAAAAACAATATATAATATTTAGACACTAATTTATTCACCTTTTTCCCATTCAGTACTTTCAATTTTGCGTAGTTTAGATGCGAATATTCGTGGACAATTCGGAACAAAATTTCTTTCTTCAAGTTGGAGCCACAATCCTCTATCAATGCGAGTAAATAAGTAACAATTTCACGCATATTTTGCATATAGTATGGTTTTCAAATCGATGCATTTTCTAAACAAAGAAATTTGTTGGTTTTACTGGCTGTGCAATACTCTTTCTTGCAACACGAGTTTTTTGGATGTTTTGAACTGTCAAAATACAATGATTACAGCCTCTTATGATTGATGATTGCTGGTTATGAATTCCATACCTTTAAAGCGCGCATAACCCATATTAATTAAAACGCAAAAAACACAATTTTCTACCACTTGTAGTTACTCAAAACTTATGTAAAATTGAAGAATATACCATTTTCCATCTTGAAATGGTATTCCCATGCAACTACAATGAGAAGAAATTACTTAGTTACCATGGCAACTCAACAATCAAGTCGACTACACATTTTATGTTTCGCTGGTGACTTGATGAAGAAAATAACTTGCGTTGTTGAGAATGGAAAAATAAATTTCAAAAATATTCGATTTTCCACCACAATTTGGTGTGGAATTTTCTTACCCAATACCACGCGAGATCAAATTAATATCCGGAAATAATTTGACTTCTAGTGGTATTACTAGTGAAAATGTTTCACCCCCGAGAATAAAAGTAACCTACGGTACAGGGTCAACTTTGAAGTAGAGGGTACGTTGAACCTAAATCCAACCATCGGTGCTGTTTCGCAAAATTATACAGGAAAATGGTGATTGACTGGACTAATAAAGAAAAACTTGTTGAACCAGCTGATAAATAGATAATGGACTTCAGCATTCGCATGTAATAATAATAATATGGTCGGAAAGGCGAAAACAGCTGATACAACGAAAATACGCGATACCTCTGGCGCCGGTCGTGGCCAAGGTTAAAATTATGATTGTCGTTGGCGGGCGTCCGCGGGGGAAGGAGGCGTGTAGCGTAAATCCGTTCTTAAAATAGATACATCAACACGCCTCCTTATGAATAAAATTTCATTTACTTACTTTCGATTGGTATGCGTTGTGTAACAGTTGAAGTAGGTTCGAAATGTGCCGGCCGGCTATGCGATGGAAATCGTAAAATCTGGGCTCCGCGTATCGTTTTTGCCGATCAAAGTTCGCGGCATCAATGTAGCGAAACTTCGGTCGAAGAAAGTCATTATCTGGAAGTGGTTTTTCGAATTTTAAACACGGTTCGTACTTTCGACGTTAACTTTTTTAACGATACTCGACTCTGAGGCCAGGGTTGATGTTTGAATTTTGAAACAGAAACAAAAATGTGGTTCACAACAAAGTTGATCACGGTTTTTTTATGGACAGAACACAAGCACTACAGGCAAACACTTAAGGCAACTGTATCTGTAGGAGGGTGAGGAGGGGTAGGGTGGGTGAGTGTAGGCCCACAGCACTTTGGCCACATGTGACCCATTGTACATCCTCCCGAGGAGTTGTCCTCCTAGGTCATCGTCCATCCTGTCTTTTCCAGGAAGGTGGACGAAAGACATATTTATACTCGTACTTTGACATAAGTACTATATATCAATCTGTATCTGTGTATCTTTAGAGTAGGGAGGGTGAGTGTAAGCCTACAGCACTTAGGCCACATGTGACCCATTGTACATCCTCCCGAGGAGTTGTCCTCCTAGGACATCGTCCATCCTGTCCTTTGCAGGAAGGTGGACAGGTCACTTGGAGACATCTCCTTTATATCAGCAGGTGTAGGCCAAGACTCGCCGAACACATACTCTCTTATTGACGATAACTCCGAACACTCGCATGTGACATGCCTGAAAGTCTCATCTTCCTGTTCACACATCCTGCATAGAGGTGTGTCCACTAGCCCCATATTATGGAGGTGTTTCCTTAGTTGACAGTGGCCAGTCTGAAATCCTACTATTAAGCGTAGATTTTTCCTGGTCATCGCCAGATATTTCTTCGGTGCGAGCTTCCCAGGGTCGCCCAGGGTGATCCTGGCAAAATTACATCCTTTGATTCCATCCCATCTCTTTAGGGATTGAGCATAGGTGTAACATTCAACTGCGTCGAAGTCATCAGGCCGTAGGTGCCACTGGGTTCTAAAATTCTTGTCCAGCCGCTTCCTTGGCTAAAAACTCGGCAATGCGTTTACCTTTACTCTTGTCGTGCCTTTTAACCCACCTCAGGATAATGTTATTATTCACCGATGCTTTGGCTAAATCTTGGTAACACTTTAGTACTAGTCCTGAGGTTACACATTGTCTGTTCAAGGCTAATAGAGCTTGTCTGCTGGCAGTGCAGATTGTTATGTTTTTGACAAAAATTCCTTTCCTAATTATTTCTTTTATGGCAATTGATATACCAGCCAATTCAGTTTGGAACACGCTGGTATGTTTCCCCATTCCCCACTCAATCCTTAGGCTCAGTGATCTGGAGTACACTCTACATCCTGAGCCTTCTTTGGTCTTTGAGCCGTCTGTACATATGCGTATTGTATTTGTAGCATCTGACTCTTTAGCACAGGCACTCTAAGAGCGATGCCTGTGCTAAAGTAGCGATTCACGTTGGATTTGAACCGCTGGAGATTAAATTCATTTGGAAAAACGTTCTCAGGAAGTTCATTTCACATAAACGCAGTTATCCAAATGAAAGGGTTCATAAACAGTGAAGTTTGAGGTTTACTGTCTTGAACCTCAAAACGATGAGCAGCCACAGTCCGTCAAGTATTTCTGATACGTACCGCTCTTGGTGGAATCAAATGTGCCAAGTCACTTGAACACTTCCCGTGAAAGTATCTATAGAAGAGAGACAAATCTCCAACCTTACTTCGATGTTCCAGATTATCAAGATTGCAAGTGATGTTTGTGTCTCCAATCAGGCGGATGGCTCTTCTGGATAGAATCCAGAAGCTTCAGGGTATGTTTGGGGGCGGAGCTCCAAATATTGAAACAATACTCCAAAAAAGAGCTGTCTGAGCTTCATAAAGTTGCTAGGGTTTGTACATTTTTTTGGTTCGTAACAGTGTTCCAAGCTTTTGAGAATCAGCCTTTATAATTCCAGCGACATGATTACGCCAGGACCTATTAGTGTCCATTTTAACCCCCAACAGACTTTTCGAAGCAGAAATCGGAATTGTCCTGTCCTGACATTATCACATCCGGTTCGGAAACATTCATCTTTTTAGAGAAAATCGATGCTTGGATTTTCGTAGAATTGAATTGAACCTGGTTAATTCATCCCAATTCGAAATCACCTCTATATCCAATATATTGGAGTCTTGGGTCTTCCAATGAGTCGTTGATATACAATAGAAAGAGGGTTGGAGACCATATGGATCCCTGGGGAACACCAGCGTTGATGGTAAAAGTATTCGAGGGATATCCGTCGACGGTCACTTGCAGGGAACGTTCTTTCAGGAAACTGGAGAGTCATTCACAAAAATGATTCGACAAACCATAGCATCAAAGTTTGGTAAGCAAACCCTCGCAAGAGGATATATCAAAATTTATTCATAGTCATTCCTAATGCTTGGGACACCTTAGTCAAAGACTTCGTATATTTTCCATTAAGGCAATGTGGACCATAACATTAATGCCTTCTTTATTGACTATTTTCGAAGTCATGATGTCTGTTTTTACCGTTACCATATTATTTATGTAACAATTCCTATACATTATGTCTTAAATTTTTGGTCGGTGATTCTCGTGAACACGAGCAGTGGCAAAAGTTCACTGTTCGTATATTACGACCTCATTATTTCTATCCGCCCTTGGAATGTATATAAAACATTTTTTGGGAATCAAAAGATAACTAATAATAAAACAAAGCTGACGGTCACTATTTCAGAAAACTTTTGACATAAACACCAACAACTTCAGTAGTAACTAGATGATGAAAGGAAACTTAAGAATATTGTGTGCTTAAACTATAAATTTTCTACCGTTAGTACTTTTCTCAATTGTTTTCTATAGTATCATCAAAAAGTTGTTCAGTTGGAACATTTCAAATTGTGTGTTTGGGTTAACTTTCTTGATCGGGATGACCTAGTTTTAATGAAAGTGCTTGGGAAGAAAATCGTGAATATTATGTGGCCGAAATAATAGAAAATTGATGTGACAATGAATTCAAATACTTAAATATGATTTTTCATTATGAGGAATATTTCTTCCTTACTACCAGTTTTTGGAATTACTCGGCAGTTCGTTATTCTACGTGGACTTTAGCGGATATAGGTAATGTTGGATAGTATTTTTGCCATTTGTTGAGAATTATTTGGTTTTGAATATGTTTCTGATCAATATTGACTTGAGGCACAATCTACAGGTACATGGCTACTTTGAACCTTGGGTCAGTTTGCGCCGATTTCCTAAAAATGTTTTTTCATTAAATGAAAACTGAGGCACCGCTCTGGGAGGGCCTTAAGGATTTTCCTGTAGTGCTTGTGTTTTGTCCTTAAATAAAAATCTGTGATGACCTTACTGATACCTGGTGCTTTTAACAAATAATGATTTAGTAAATTTTGATTTCCCATTTTTCAATTTCATTATTAAAAACTTTTCATCGAGTAATTCTTATAGAGGATCAAAATTGTGTCAGAACAGGAAGATAAAAGTTCAATTGTTTGAAGACGTTTCGGTTGTTTGAATCCATCTGTCCCTGAATGGCGCCTCAGGGATTCACATCGTTCGTCATTTGGAAAAAAATCCGTCCTACATCGATAAACACGGCCTTGAACGGTCGTACTTTCGACTAATAGAAACGCCTTTTTACGTAAGAAATAAAAAAAGTTGCAGAATAGTCGGCGTTAAGTTTTCTTTCATGCTTTTACGAACTAACAAGCTAACCGACAACAAACACCTCGGTCAGAGAACAACCGCGAGATGCATACCGTGTTGCCAGATATAGACTGCCAGAAGCAGAAACGAAAATGAATAATTTTTTGTTTTTTTTTTCGATAAGATTATAAAAATTTTATGGCCATTTGTCATGTGAGAAACATCTGTAAAAACCATTTTGATAAGTAGTTATTGATATATAAGAACAACAATAAAATCTGGAGTAAAACCAATTTTCAACAAAGAAAAGTGAAGCGAAAAATAGAGATTTTCTATATGAGTATACTGTCGAACAGAATAAAAAACTATAAAATATTGTTGTGTACATACCTACATCATCTTATAAGTCAATAATTTGCATTCAATTTTCAAGTTGAGGCATTTATCAATCAATACACTTGAGATAACGAAACAGTATACATTTCATACTCCACATGGCTCTGTCAATATTCCTTGTTCAAGAATATTTAAAATACTAGATATTAAAGTTGAACTATAGAAATTGAAATAATTAATGGAGGCCTGACAATTTTTATAAAATTCACTTGATAACTTCTTAGTGAATTTCAAAAATGAAAACAATATGTTTTAGTGTGTATTAAACCTGCAATATAAAATTTTGAATTTCGAAGAAATGACGTCAAAACGATAAATGAGAAGGCTCAAAATGGTAGATCTTCTGTAAAAGCGGTAGCTCTGACAGCACCGGATGGAAGGCGCGTTCTCGCGTTAGTTCGGAATAACGCCGCGGCTTCGGAGGGCGCCAGTAGACGGCGATCGTGCCGCGATCGCGTCTATTTTTAGATCGGCGGATTAACGTTACCGGTAAGTTTGATTCGCCAGAAACGCAGATTGCATTGCAATTTGCGAATTTATAATAATACAGGTATGGCATTTCGCACACAGTATCGGATGTCGGACCCAGACGAGTCGATTTCTGGCGGATGTCGGTTGTATGTATTTTTAGACGGGGAATTTTCTGTAGGCTTCAATTTGGACTTTATCCTCAATTGGAAATTTATACAAGGGGTGTCGAAAAAATTAGGAATCTTCAAATATTATGAAATTTTCGTGGAAAATTTGTTGTACATTATTTAAGTCAGTTTCAAGTATTTTATGATTGGCAACACTAATATTTGACACAATATTAAGAAAAAGACACGTATTTAGTAGGATTGTAATTGAAACCCCGTTTAATAAAATGAGTTAGTCAAATAGTGTATCTCTAGTGCACGTGAAGTTGATATTGTTAATCGTATGATAATAGAAATTTGAGAAATGGTAATTCAATATACCTAGTATTGTTACATCAATTCAGTAGGCAACAATGCCGACTACCAATGTTATAGTTTTTAGTGAAATACTTATTGCCAATATGCCTTCTCTCTCCAGGAAGATGTGGAGAGGAGGTAGTTCTATAAGGATTTTCATGACCATCGATGGTGTGGTGCCGATGTCATCAGAGATAGCCAGACGAGGCTGTTTCTGCTTCATCTGAGCCGTTTACACTGTAAAGCTTTCGGTCATGAAGTGATTGCTCCGTAATATTCAAATATAACTGTTACTGTTTCGGTTCAGTTATTTTCCTATTGTCCGTATTGTACCTCTCTGAGTGGCCAGTGAAAACAATTTACACCACCATACTGTATATGAAAAATGTATCTCGTTTTGGTCAACACATCCTTATACATTGATTTTGTTACAGGCGGCGATTCTTCAGCAAACCGCTGAGTACATCTATGTTCTGGAGCAAGAGAAGACGAGGCTCTTGGCGCAGAATTGCCAGCTCAAGCGGCTCATCAACCAACACGAAGGAGGTGAACTGCCTCCTAAGAAGAGAAAGACTGATTTGGTTATACCATCGTTGACGGTTGATTCGGCCGATGAAGGTAAGCGATTTCAGTGAACGAACCAAATACCGGAAGTGGACTAACACGTATTTTGAGAAAAAAATTCTATAGCAGTTGTTATGAATAAACTCGATTATTACCATCATAATTAAAATCGTTCCTTTCCAGGTTTGGGCTCGATGTCGCCGGAACTGATTGCCGCCGTTACCACCCCTGCCGACTGCTCGACAGATATGAAGATGCAACTCGAGAGGGAGCGAGGAATGAGGCTGATCCTGGAGGACCAGGTTCGACAGTTGGAAGCGCAGCTCTTCCAGCAGCAGCAACAACAGCAAACGGCGCAGATATTCGAGATGGAAGAGACGGAAGCGATCGGTCTGCAACTGGTGGCAGCCGACAGTCTGCCCCCCGTCGGACACACGCAGACGGTGGTGTGTTCACCGATGAATTCAAGGAGCCCGAGTCCTGTGGCGATCGTTCCCGAGCAGCGGATACCGTCTGTGCTGGAGGCGGCCATTAATGCTGAACCTAAGGTGAGAGCAGGATATTTCTTACTATTTGGGAACGGTCTGACTTGTGCATTCCTCCCAAATAATAATAATAATCGCAATAACATTTATATTTCATATGGATTATCTTAAATGTTATGCCTTTGAAAGGACCCCTTGATTAGTGATGGAAGAATAAACTTTTGTTATCGGTATGGAATTCGGGTTAGGCAAATCTGCAACGGTCCTTCTCAAAAGAGGACGATGCAAGGACGGAATCATACTACAACATCTAGATGCCGGATAGACAGTTAATTTGGGTTGGAACAGTTCCACAGTATAAAATTGAATAGGTCTGGTAGTTGAACTGTCGGGGAAAACAAAAGTACTGCTATCAATAATCTTGCCATTCCGATTCCATTATACTCTTTCGTAGTTGTAAAGAGTCGAAAAATGATGCACCTTTATGAGCCATGTACTTTTGAGTTGAGCCTTTCTACATTACACAATGGTTTAGGCTGGAACTCGTGAAGTAACACAGGATTCGGATTCTCTTCTCTGCATGGTATGTGATCAAGAGAATTTCTCTGCAGCTACCCGAGATGCGATGAACTTGACTAGCCATTTGACACCGAACAAGATGATCAGAACTCTGTCACCTAGATGGAACTCTTTCAAACATTTACTCCTACGACTATATACACGGGATATTCTTCAAAAACATTGAAAACTTTCAAGAACTTTTGTTTTGCTCAGATCAAGTAGGTGAGAAACTCATCATGGCCTGCCAGGATGGTGGCTGCAGCTTATACCCATCAACTCAACATGGCATTAAGAGTGCTATATTGCCATCTCTATAGAGTTTTCTGTTCAGGTTTGAGGAAGAGGAAGTATCGATATTTACTCTTTGAACTCTGGAATTTACCCACACCACTCAGTTAAAACGGTTAATGGTGCCGGCACGTCCCCCGAATTGGTCGGAATTTCGGGTACAGGGCCTGACCAGCAACTTCTTTTTAGATTCAAAAAATAATATTTGGTGTCCAACAGCAAACCACACGAAATGTATCTTCTATTTTTCAGATTTCTGTGGATTCAATCTATCCTTTTCTATTTCAGGTGGAAGTAGAGAGGCTACCCTCTCCGAACACATCGCCGCACCACGACGACTCGAACCGCATGTACAAACCGAACACGTCGCGGCAGAACCTGGAGACCATCGTCGAGGCGATTCGACACCTCGAAGGCGACCACATGTTCGACGAACCCCAAATCCAGGAAGTTCCGCTCGCGCTGACGACGACGCAGCGGACGCCCGAGCATGTTCTGAAGGCCGATATGCAGGCCTACCTGGAGTTCAACTCCTCGACGACTACGGCGGTGGCGAGCATCGTCCAGCAGCACCAGCACTCGCGGCCGGGGGTGATCGTCGTGAAACAGGCATCGTGATCGAAAATCATCCACTTTGCCGGCGCGCCCCTTCCAGCGCCGCCGTCGAAGCAGGGATTCCAAGAGTAGCGGCATCGGGACGGAACGCCCGACCCGGCACAACGAAATGTTAGACGATGACGTTTCGTAAGCGCCGCCACCGCCTCCACCAGGTGTCGGCCGGCCTTTTGATGTGAATGTTATTATTTATTATTCTCTTGTTGTGACCCCATCTGAATCGAAATTAAAAATGCTTACCAACGACTAAAGGTATTCTCGAAGGTGAGGTGATGATTGTTGAATGCAATACATGAAGTTAGGTACATTTGAATTTCAACTGGTGATATTAAATCAAACCATCATTTCATTCATATCTGTGATGCAAGCTTCGGAAGTTTGTTATAAAAATCGTGGAAATTTATATAGATATATATGTAGAGGATCTCCTTCGTTTCCTTCATCCCTAGAGTGAATCTACTCGATCTATCAAGCAATGGTTGAAAATTGGTATTGAAAAAATGAGTCGAAATTGCACTTTGATTTTTGTTGTCATATCTAGTTGAGTATTTTCACTATACATAACATTAATCACTGAAGTATTACATACTTTTCAAGGATGAACTTTGTCATTTCTTAAAATAAAAAATTCTTTTATTGTGTAATTACCTCGAGTTACATTTCCAGTAACAGTTGAAATCAGTCTAGTTGAATAAACTGAAAATTACATGAAAACAACAAACACGAATAAAATTTGTTGGAAATAAACATTTGTTTTCGTATTGATAAAAATAAGTTTTGTGCAGTTGATTAATTTATCTATGGTAATGTTATAAGATTACCAAGTAAATTAGTATGTTGGTAGTAGATTGTATCTGGATGGGATCTTTCAGTTCAGAACTTTCTAAAATTTTCAAGATGTCATACATTTTGGTTAATAGTTATTCCTTGAGAAATTGAACAAACTCGTCTTCATTTTTGAAAGTATTATTGGATTTCAGTTGAAAATAAAACTTTATCATCGCCGCTTGATGCTGGAGTCAATGCAAAACTGAAGTAAAACAGAAAAATGGGCTACATTACTATATGGCTGTGATGGTAGGTTTCAGACGTGACGGTATTTCTGCAACTGTGGTAGACATTGTCACAGACAATGCACAAACTGTCATATGAGACGTTGCATAAGTATGTAGATAATCAAAGTTGAACTTCCATCATCTGAAACTCGAATCTCAATGAAATAAAAATCTAGGACTGAAATTTCAGGGTGGGTTACTTTATAATGGTAAAAAAAAACATAAAAATGATGAAATAACAAATGAAAATTATGAAAAAGTTAAAGTTTCAAAAACGACAACAAATATTCAATGCGAAAGTCATATTGCTGACATTTCTACAATAAATACTATTCTTACTTGTTACATTTGCGAGCAAATTGCGGATTATTTTTGTACTAGGTTTTTGTATCATGGAGATTTCAAAGACTGATGAAATGAAAATATTACTATTCTGTAATAAAGAAAAACATTTTTGTAGTTATACTGGTGGCTTTATTTTTCAATGTCTCATTTAAATTTCTAAGTATCTTGCATTAATTCTGTATACGAGTATATACAAAAAAAAAAATTAAAAACAACATACCATCACCTCACCTTCCAGTTAACAGTATTGAAAAATATTTCTCTAAAGCTTTGTGCTTCCAAGTAAAAATAATGATTTTGTGGAATGCTTGAAAGATATGCAATACGCAATTAATAGGAATTTAAAGAAATTATTGACGAGTTTTCTCGAAAATTCATCTTTTCTTCATCGAATCATTGAAAACTAGCAAGAGTTGTATCAGTAAAACCTGTACAAGAAATTAAATAACATTGGCTTTATAATAATTATATTAATTTGAAATGCTTTTTATCAGGCGATTTTTCATATTTTATCATAAAGCTATCATTATTTTTCCTTGCTATCTAAATGAGGATTTGCAGAGAACTGCGAATCATGTTGGTATTAAAAAAATTATATTGTGCTTTACCGTTAATCTAACCAGTTGTAAAATTTATGTGGGTGGGGTTAAAAGCTCCAATGATCAGCTCGATCTTCTGATATATAAATCCAACATGACGATTTTTTTATGATTTTTTGTTACTTAAAAGAGTAAAGGTTTCTTTTTATTTGAAACGCCAAAAATATATATTTATCATTATTAGAAAATATAGTGAAACGTTTTGTTCCTTTTTTGTACATATTTTTAATTTTAGATGGTCGCGTAGTCACGACCTCATAGGACTAGTTTGTATTCAATGCACAATCTGAATGCATGAAAGTAATTTTTTTTAAGTTTGTTTTTTTTTTTGGATGGTTTTAACCTGAGTGGACTTGACTCGGAATAGGAAGGAATGGCGGAAAGATTCCTGGAAACCGATTGAGGTTCAAAACCTTACATCTGAAATCTCCAGAAATCGAGAATTTTTTCCAAAATATGAAATTAAGCAACGAAATCTTGTGTGAAATTTTTTGACGGGGTACTGAACACAATTTAGATAAAAGTTGGGCTGGCATTTTGGGATGTAATAAAAAAATTTAAGATAAAGGTGAATTTGCTTCTCACTTGGACAACTCGATATATATTTGGTGATTATGGGTGAAACAAAAATATTTCAGTTAACTTTTTCGCCATTTTTTCATGTTGCTAAGCAACATTCCAAAGAATGTTCTTCCTGAAAAATTTTTTTGTAATCAGAATTACCTTTTTATTTGTTTTCTTCAAATAAATGTGAATTGAATTTAGATTTTAAATAAACTTGCAAATACTGAAAGACTACAGAATATTTTTTCATAATCGACAGCTCAGACTGTACAGTGTACAAGCATAATCGAATATTCAGCCATAAACAATTTATTAATGTTAATCTCCAGGATGAACGTCGATTATGGTTAAGTGTTCATTATAAAAAATGATCTGTGTCCGTCAATATTTTTTTAGATTTCCCATTTTTTCAAAGTTCACAGAGTTGAAGAATAAAGTGGGGAATATCAGTATTTTTTCCATTGACGATTCAGGAAAGTGAAGCTTGTGGTATTTATTAGCGATAAATACAAGAAATGACAAATTTAGTATTTATATTTGAAACCAGTGAATTTATTGATAATTACAAATAACGAGAAAAAAGATTTAATCATTCAAGTCCACGCAGGAATGTACTCGTATGAATATTTATCTGCATCTTGTACATAACTTGAAAATTTGGTATACGTATGATGAAGTTTGAGAATAATTATAATTGTTTTTCGTTATTCCGTAGATGACTAGTTATAAAGTTTTTTCACTGACCAGGACACACACATACACAGAAACAGTAGGTTTATTCGTTATATTTCATTGTTTAGAAACTGTCGAATATTTGTTTCTGCCACTTTATTTGTATTTTTTTTAATAAACTAATTTTTTTTTCAATCATGCCTGTCATTTTTTTTTTCGAGCATTAGTATAGTGAATGCAGTGCAAATAGAATTTTTTAGTGCACTAAAGGTAGTTTTCAAGTGTTGCTTGTTTAGTTTCATTTAGGTGTTAGAGGGAAAAGTTTCTAATTGTAATGTGATTAATGAGGATATTTTAAGGGTAAGTATAGAAGTTGTCTTATCCTAATTTGATAACTTCTACTGCAGCATGCTTCTTGAATTACATAATTGGAGTACTCTCAAAGTCAAGACAACAAGGCAGAAAGGGGTGGTTGTTGACAATTATACTCCCTTGAAAACCAAGTTTTTTGAAGTGAAACGTCATATATTAAGTACATTTGTTCACTTATTTGATAGGGATGTGATTAACTTTACGAGATACAACATATTTATTACAAAAATATTTCACATATTCATACTTATTAGTAACCACTGACCTCTCACTTCTACCTGAAGATTTTTGGAGATAGTATTTAACCCTTTCAAATGCTTTCTTCAGTTTCAGAAAGAAGAAATTTGTATCTTGAAGTGATTTGAATCTATTTCCCCTATAGTGAAGCCAACAGATATTTTTAAGACATCATAAATAATGAAATTGTAAATAGAATCTTCTTGATTCCTACACATGTTCTCAATTTCCTAAACCAAATTGGATTGGGTAAAATGAGAATAAATCAATAGAACGATTTAAAACCACACTTGTGACTACAATAAAAGTATTGGAATTATGTAGAAGGTATATCTCGTACTTGTTCAGAATATTGTAAGCTTTATTATTATCAGAATCATTGGGACTGTGGAACATATTTATTTCTAATCAATAATAGGTAACTTCTTCCACATATCAGAAGTGTAGCCCTCTTCTCAAGGCATTTTATCAACCAATTTAGAGCCATCTGGAGATTTACTATACTATACTATACTGGGAAAATTATCATAGATATTGGAAAAAAATTGATGAAAACCAAAAATGCTGCTTAGTTCCTTCAAGCAATTGCAAAGCATTTGATAGAGTGAGCCATAACATTTTAGTAAAAAATTTATTCAACTTTGTTATCGGGGGAAAAGTTTTAGAATACTTTCGGCATACCTCAAGGATCTAATTAGGCCAAACATTTTTTAATTTCTTTATACTCAATATAAACTTTGAAACTGAAGGAACGTGTCAAACTTTATGCAGATGATACAACTTTATTACATTGACGTTGATATCTGAATATGTTCTATGATATCTGAAAATGATCTACTATAAGTAGCTTCAGTCACATACATTAACTTTCTGATTGTGAAAAGTTTTCACATATATACAAGGAATTGGACAAATTTCGGATATGCGGCTGGTTACCTCGTTCACAGGCAGATGGGGCGATGGCAAATCTGTTTATTGTCCGCTTCAGCCTAGTTCGAGGAATGGCACTCTGAAATAATTCGTTTTTCAGTTATCTTGCACTGATGAGTGGCCAAACATACCGAAACCGGTCTTCAAGTGTGTTCCAATAATTGAAAATCTATTCCGGCAGTTGTGTCGCTGACAGCATATGCAGGAATAACTTCAGTGAAGAATCCTGCATGGACACCAGTCGGATATAATCCAACGCTCTTGGTGGTATTAGCCAGGGGAGTAGTTGTTTTCTGATAAGTGTCAGTCCATAACCTACAGTGTAGGGAGATGAGACTGGCATGAACGAATTGTCCCATTAGATAATTCAATTTATAGCCAGTCTTCAAGTATGCCTACCGACTATATGTGAAAACAAAATTATTTGCTATAAAAGAACTGCGGGATTACTTTGTCGCGATATTGATGAAATTTCAAATTGGTATTCTGTACAAGATGTATATCCCACTAATTTGTTTGAAAACAATTTATTTTAAACATTTTCCAGATATGATTACATAATCTCCATGATAAATAATACACTCTCTCACACGTGGGAGCTCTAGTACAAGCATTTACTTTTTCATGTATTCTTATACAAACTGCCCGTTACACAGTTTTGTTTTTGAATATTTGAAGTATCTGACATGCGTTCAAAACGGGATTTGTAAAATAGCATTTCAGTAGTTTGATTAATAGTATAATATGGGAAGGTTAGGACTTGTTATGGAAATATTAGAACCAGAAGTATAGAAATTTGGAGCAGGCACATTCACAAGTCGTTCACAAACATTTTCTAACATTAAATGCAAAAATCTAGTGGACATTCTAGACAAGTCTGACCACTTTTGGTTCTGATTGTCCTCGTAATAGTGAGTTTGTCGAATTTCGTATTGAACTCAATAACATAAAGAAACAGGGAAATTTTAAAAAGCTTACTTGGGAAATATATTCTTATTCACACATGCTTTTCGTGAAATATCTTTCGAACGAATCCTTGTTAACCCCTTTGAGGGTTATTATCTTCAACCATTGGAAAAACAAATGATTTTTCAATTGAATTCATTCATAAGATCACTGTACTTTGTTACAGTAATTTACACGTTCAATTACTAGGAGTGGGTTAACCTTAGCCAAAAATCTGGAAGGGGTCAATTTTGTCAGGCATGATTGAAAATATGTAGTTTCTTAGGCAGAAAGTTAGGATAGACAAGTTACGAGAAAGAACGACGAGTACGGTTGCTTTTTGTTGATAGTTTATATTCTGGACCGTAGCAAAATTGATTGTTGATTAGATGGAAATTGATTTGATAGCAATCGTTCTCGTCTTGTTGGTAGCATTTTTGTAACATCAAGTTGGTTATATTTCATAGACGAAAACTGAGTTTGGTAAGTAGGTATAGGCAATTGCGAATATTTTTGATAAGGAAACAAACAAGTAACGTATGATGGATCAATATTTATGCATATAGTGGTTGAATTTGGAAGAGCCAGTTTTCTCTATGTAAAAATGATAGAAAAAGTGAATGATTATTTGTGCTTCAATTTTATTTTGTGATGAATCCACCAATTTTTTAATTAGGTCTAAAATTTGCATGAGTAGTTCCTTATGCAGGTATACTGTTTTAGAGAATCCTTCATATTTGGTTTGAAAAGTGTGTTAATGATGATTCGAGTATATACTTGCTGGAAAATACCACCTCCTTTGAATATTGTTCAGAACCTACTTGTAATATGGCCATCATTTCTTCACCACTCATAAACGAAATGTAGTAAAATTGAAAACATTTGATTCTCATCTCTCTCTTATCAACAATTTTCAGATCACTTTTGGTAAATTTTCTTGCTATCCATATTCAAAAGATTTTTCAATAGTAACATTTGTTATAATTAACAATATTGCACTGTGTAAAAGGCCTAATATTTTTGGAATATCGTTTCCTAGAAGACGTGAGTTTGATATTTCCTTGAGAAACTACAATACAATGTTCCATAGCCGAAACTATAGTAACTGCAATACAATATTTTCACTTGTACTTGAAAAAACACTGCCATTTTGTACCGAAATAAAAAGCGTTTACTATAGACACTGAATATTTTGATAATTTAAAATTTTAAAAATACCCAAACTCAAATCTACTACGAACTTCCTTATTATTACACGAAAAAGGTATTCAAAGGAAAAGTGGACTTTATTTATATTGAAAAATAACCATGAAATTTTTGCCTAACATGGGTTCATTTGTCAAAAAACTACCACCAGCTTTATATAGATTGAAATATATTTCCTGTTGATAATACTGAAGTAAGACTGGGTGTAGACTTTTAAGACTTTAATACTAGCTGTAAAACATAAGTCTACTTTATAATAAATACTGGATGGATGTAAAGTAAGATTATTAAATTGAGATATCTTTTTGTCAGTTCATTTTTTTCTGTGATTGTATTTACACAAATTGAACTACTATGCTGTTTCAAAACTATTCAAAGAATTTTAATAGTATCTAATTAATTCTAACGTAGTTCTTGGGCTAAGCTGGGACTTGGACACAAATCTCGAAATGTTTGTTCTGAGCCTGATGAAAATTACGTAAATATTTCCAATAAACATCAATTAAACCTAATTTTGGACACAAGTACATTTACTCAGAAAATCGATGATGAAGTTGTCGAGAACAAATAAGTGTGAGAGGTTTAAGGAAAAAGATTCAAAAAGGAAAAAAAATAGATGTTCAGACAGTGGGAATCTTTCAAACTGATGAAATAAGTTTATCAGATCTCTGATAATGGACTATACTTTATGAGAAATATTTACGCATATTATTTGGTAGGCCTAGATTAATTTACAAATAAAAAAGAATGTTCAAACAAAAGCTGTCCAAAACTCAAAAACTAGTTCAGTATTACTTCGTTTTTAGCTAATCTTTTATAATGTGTATTGGATGGCTATTGCATGTATACTTTTGATGTTTTTGTTCGATCTCATCATGATACAAGAGCAATGGTCTTTTTGTGGTCTGGTCTGACTAAATTCATTGCACGGTTAACTTATGGTTAGGTATGTGCTTTGATCATATTTATGTTGTGTTGCTTGTACCATTCTGAATATTTCAATAAAAATCATTAAATTGATGCTTTGTTTTATTTATACTCTAGAGAGTAAAGATGAAAAAAATGTTAGTAGCTTTCTACTTCTCCATCAATATATTAGGTTGTTTCAAACGTTTTGTCCATTTTAATGTCATGTGTTTTTGTAGCTCCATATCTCAATAAGTAAATAATCTACTATATCGTGGTATACAGTGCATTACTTTGATGCCCCCCTTTTATTTTTTGAACGGTTCAACTCAAAAAATTGAAGTTTGGAATAATGAAAATAATGCATAAATACTTTATTTTGAAGTGAAATTGACAGATGAAACTTTCAAGATGGCGACTGGGCGCCATCTATTTGAATATTACTTTTCCCGGTCGTTGGATTAGCCGTCGAGGTCCTACAGAATGGCCAGCCCGCTCGCCAGATTTGACACCTTTGGACTTTTTCATGAGGCCATTTGAAGCAAAAGGTGTACGAAACTGAACCTGCTTCAATTTTGGATATACGAGAGAGAATGTTAAATATTTGTAAATATCTGAACTGACCTCAAGCTTATTACCTCATATTTAGTAGTTAAATGTCAATGTATTCAGGCAATTATTAAAAGTTCCATTTCCATTACAAGAGGAGACGTTCAAGATAGTGATTGGAGCATGGTTACTGTATGGTGGTCAAAGTCACTGGTTAACAGATGGAATTCTGCTCCACGACAATGCCCGTCCGCACATTTCACAAATTACCTCTCGCTAATCGACTACCATCTTTTCAATCACTTCGAAAAGTTCGTCACCAGTAGTACCTTCGCCAATCAGGACTAGGCAAAAACAGCCTTCGTCGGCTTCATCGGATCCCGAGCACGCAAAAGTGCCTCCTACTAACTAACTAAACAGTTGAAACTGTGAGCATATGTTCGAAACGGGTGCACCAACATGAAAAAAATCGCTAATCGAATTTTGAATATTCACTTTATTTTTTGAAAAGCCCACATACATGGTTTGATATTCCTCTATGTGAATAATAGTAGGATCACTTATTGAAAAAAATTCAATCAATACAGTTACATCGTCAGTCAGTCGCAGACCCAGGACAGAGTTATCTGCCTGCCTAGGAACTTATGCGACTGTATTTCAAGAGGAAATTTACGCTATTGAATTGTGTTCGGAGATATTGTATATATCCAACC
>WOGP01001261.1:1503-19809 GCA_015342065.1 Leptinotarsa undecemlineata | reverse complement strand
ATAAAAGATTAGTTACCGTTTTTGCAGGCTTTGTTCAACCCATAGAAATCTACAGGGTGGTCGAGTGTACCAATTTAATCGAAATTAAACGACCTCAGGCATTTATTTTTATGATATTCAGTTTGTTATAAAAATATCCCTAGACTTTTCCGATGTGTGTATAATGGATGATAATCATTAACGCCGATATCATTACCTGGATACCTTGAATTGATTAATAGAAAACAATTTACTCTTCAGTATCTGATTTTGCTCGATTGAAAATATGCAGGTTTGATGATCGTTTCAATTAGTGACACCGTGTTTTGCCTGTAGAAGAAAAAATACATCTGAATCGTTTTATTCACAATGACTCAATATTTGTATTCTTTGATTATATCTGAAACGTCGCTATCAGTCAGATTAAATTTTTTTCAAAACCTGCTACGGCCTAGTTATCATCATTTGGTCAGTTGGTGAATAAGGGAGTGACGCAGACTTGCAGATTGTAATTAGAGTTTCGTTCAAAAACCTGGAAGTTATCTTGAGAAGTAACTTGGCAATGCCAAAATGTAGTATGATATTATTTAAATTTTGGTCTCATTTATTGACAATTTCGGTGCAATTCCTGAAATTTTCTCAAAAGAAACATCCTCTTCATAATCCCCGCATGCTATACAGTGCATTTCTTTGATGCCCCCAGCCCTTTTATTTTTTGAACAGGTCAACTCAAAAATTTGAAATTTTGGGATAATTAAATTAATGCATGAATACTTTATTTTGAAGTGAAATTGACAAATGAAACATTCAAGATGGCGACTGGGGGCCATCTGGGAAAAAAATTAAATAATAGGAACGGGGGTCTTATAACCTCAATATCTGTAAAAATATTTATTATTCTCTGCCGTCAAATCTGGTGGGCGGGCTGGCCATTCTGTAGGACTTCGACGGCCAATCCAACGACCGGGAAAAGTAGTATTCAAATAGTTTCTTACTTGTCTGGAGTAATGTGGTGGTGTTCCATCTTGTTGAAATACAATATCCATATCGAATTCTTTAGGATTCGCTTAGACAATTTCAGTGATGAGGGGGTCAATAGTAGTTTCCAGCGTATTCAAATACAGTTTCCCTGTTGAATTTTGATCAATAAATAGAGGTCCTATAATATGGTTTCCCAATATTCCTGCCCAAATGTTGATTTTTCTGGATATTGGGTAAGTGTTTCCCGGAAAACGAAAGGTTTATTGTCACTCCAATAACGGTAATTTTGTCTGTGAACATTGTCATTTGAGAAAAATGTACATTCGTCACTAAAACAAATATTGTGGAGATAGGTAGAATGTCTTGAATGGTTTCCGTCATGATTTCGCAGAATTCTGTTTTTCGCTTAGGGTCATCTTCAGTTAACTAGTATACCATTTTAATTTTCTATGGATGTTACCTATTCCTCTCCAAAATTCTCCACACAGTAGAAGGAGACACCTCACTAAAATTCGCGACGGAATAAGTATACTGTTCAGCATTTACTACCATCTCACCAATTATTGGCACTTGCTGTTCTTCCGGAATGGACGGATAACTTGGGAGCTTTTTGTTATGTACACTACCGGTAGGTGTGAATTTGGATACAAGTTCGCTCAAATATTTTCTACAGATAGGACGATTCGGAAAACGTTCATTGAAAATCCTTTCGGTCTCGTGAAAGTTACGCGTTGCATCGTAAATAAAAATGTATTCAATTTTTTCTTCCAATGGACGAGAATTGACCATTTTAGAGATTTTTTACTTGGTAGCTTTCTACTAGTAAAACCGAAAACTAAATGAGAATATTCTAAGTGAACAATGATGCTCATTGTCGTACTGACATTTTTTGTTGTACAAAAAATAACTTAATAAACCTTATCGGGTAGTTGGATTTGCTATATGGCAAATAAAAAGGAATATTTCTAGAAATATCGATGTTAATGTGTTTGTTTTCAGGAAATTATTAAATGTTCCGCCATTTTGTAGTAGGTGAAGAAATTGACATATTGACATATAGGTAGGGTTGTGAAGTATTCGTCAGGAGCATCAAATCGATGTGTCACGAGACCCACCTTTCCGTTTCATTTTTTTTTCATCTGTCAATTTCACTTCAAAATAAAGTATTCATGCATTAATTTCATTATCCAAAATTTCAGTTTTTTGAGTTGACTTCAAAAAATAAAAGAAGGGGACATTAAAGAAATGAACTGTATGTAATAATTGTATAATTTTGAACCAATTGTTTTCAGTGTACCATCCAGATTATTTTGAAATATACCAAAGGAGCCATGCCTACGTATCAAAAAATGAAAACATGTTTTCGTATTGAATCCACAAAATATATATTCTCAAACATTCGTCCGAAGTATGTAAGAAATATCCATGCTACTGGAGTCAATTAATTAATGTTCATGTAATATGTAGCTGTACACTACTGAGGAATTCATTTATTGTGATATATTGTAATTAGCGCAGTATTTTTGGAACATCTGAATTACTTTATGTCTTTGAAATATCATGACAATTTCCCTCTATTATTGACGTATTTCTTAAACAAGTGTTTTCCCTATTGGGAATATATATTTCCATTCACTCTGTGTATCTGATTGTGAAATTGAAATGTATTTCTTATATATTGACAGTTTTCATCAATTTGTTTCAAACCTGAGCTGTCAGTGCCATTATATCAATTTTTGTAAAGTGTATTTCAGAAAACTTTAGACATCTATTAGTTATTAATTGAGTACTAAGATATCCATTACAATTATAATAGAGCACACTATTATATTTTGAAATGCCAGTTATGTTTTAATAGTTTATCTGAATTATGAACTGATTTTATTACTATACAAAAAGTATACAGCGACTGGTAATATCGAATATAAAAAAAAATCGTAATTTTATGTCAGGTCATTAAGTCAAATCACAGAAACTCGTTTCTACTAATTTGGGATTGGAAAATCAATATATTAAATACTTTCAATCCCGTACAATAAAGTTAGTCGAGAAAAAATATTATTGGGTGTCTTTATTAACGCAATGGTAGCCAAAACGGTGTTTTTTTTTAACTTGTGTTTGTTTTTTATGTTTGTGTGTTCGTGAGAACTAGTTTCAAAAACAGCTTAGCCTACGTTTAGTTTTCACTAGAATATTGTCGTGAGCTTCATATATTGTTCGATTTATTTCAATCGGTTCATAAATAACAAAGTTATGTCATCAGTGTAAAGAATTACGTCAAACATTTTTTTGGAAGAAATTCTATAAAAAAACTGTTCAGTTGATTTGGCTGAAACTTTCGTCAACTATATTTATAATTTTCAAAACTAAATCAAAGATAAACAAATTAATGAGAATAAACACAAAAATGTCCTCTCAAATGAGGTCGTGAGCAAAAGCTATAGTCGTAACTATATCTTGCCTACAACTTGTTGGAATTCATGTAGCTAAACTCTTTTATCTTTTACCGGCAAGAAATTAACCGTTCTCCAGCAACCATATTTCCTATATATCATCAAAGATATTGGTGAATTATAATTTAGTTCAACGCGTGAAGAATAGCAATCAAATTGATATTTTTACAGAAAACTATTTGTCAGTTCTATACTTATCATTTATTATTGATGATTAACCTTAGAATATTTTTAACTTTTTGCCTTGTATTTCGTTTTACTTCAGTTAGTTTATCAACACTTTTATCCGATTCTAAAGAATTCGGTGGAATATTTCAATTGAATTTAGTTCTTTTCTATATGACAACTGAACCGATTAGATAACTCATTTTCTCGTGTACAAGTAAAATCTTTGAGTGAACCAAAATGAAGAAAAACTTGTCTTTTAAATTTTAGTTCCGATACCAAATAATATGAAATTGATTTCAATTCATCATTTTGGAGATTGATATGTCCTCTATAATGTGCATTAGAAGGTAAAAAAAATGTTTTAACGGTTCTTATATCCGTCCTATATTTGTTACTTTTTCTCACTTTTCTTCTCAGAAATTGTTGTGTTTATGCTTCGTATAAGTAGTGCAAATGTTTTTCGTGGAATACCCTTTTATAACACCAAACATGTTCCTGATTTGCTTACCGTAATAAATGGAAATATGATAAGATCCAATGTTCATTGGCCTTCGTATAAAATTTGCTGATGAAACAAAAGTCAAAGTTCAGTAAATAATTTAAAATTCCTCGCCACTCTTCGCTGTACGACGTAAATATCTCATTGTTCTGCATTTGCAAAAACAATGTTTAACATTGCTGTTGTCGTCGAATAGCGTCGGCAAAATTGAATATCTAATAATAAATTTCACTTTATTTTTAGCCTACAATATTCGGGACCGTAGCTTCAGACCTCACACCAAAAGACTGTTCTAATAGAAGGGTAAGTGCAATCCATTTTTTCGAAGTTTATTTTTAATTTTCAAATGGAACTGGTGTTCAACCGTGAACTTGTAGGAGATAAGGGAACATATTGGTTGTGATTTATTTCAGCTATGTGTTATTTATCATGTTATTATATCAATGAAATTATTTGGTTATCAGTTTATCCCAGAAAGTTAGCATGACAACATAATATTTTGTTGTCAGGGAGCTAGGTACTTCAAGCTATTTCAAATGACAAAAACATATCCATATAAAATTTCAAAGCTTATATTCAAAGATCATTTTTAATTTCCAATGCGTATCACGTCAGAATAATTATTATATATGTCAGACATTTTTGTTAATTATTAATATTTGTACAGAATGGGCCAAATTGGATACTTTTAAAGGAAAATTTCTGTTTTCATACTAGATAGATGAAAACTGATGGCTGAGTCTGAGGGTTAAATTTTATGAGAGATTTTATGGTGGAAACCACATATCGTTATCTATAATCGTTTTTGAGTTACAGCATGTTTTTCGAGAATGTACATTTTTCTCTATGAAAACATTTCCAAAGCACTTTTCCGTAGAATTCAATGGTGTAAAAAACTAATTTTTCCAAATGAGATATCAATAAAAATTGATGGAAAACAAGTTTTTAATGAGACACCCTGTTTATTTCGATAGAACTTTAAATTACCTTTCCTAAAACGTAGCACACTTGATGTTTTGCTAATCATCTTCGAAATACAGAGCTTTTAAATTGTTTCATTCAGACTCAGATCAGGTAGGCTTTGGACGACGCGGCGATAAAACAGAAAGAAATTGTTCAGTAGTAGATATCAATGATGAGAAAGCTTTTTGCAGCAGTAAGTAAAATGCATAAAGAACAGACAATTAAATATATTTCTTCAGAGAAGATGTTCGAAATGTCTACCAGTTTCTCCTACACACAGGCGACACCTTTTCTGAACGTCCGATTGAGTTCAATAGGAGTGAGAGAAGCAAAACTTTGCATCACTGCCGCTTCCAATTCGTATCTAGAATTGGTTGACTATTTATAAATAAGATCCGTCAACTTTCCTAAGAGTTTAAAGTCCATAGGCGTTAGGTCCGGTGACCTGGCCGGCCAACGGTTGGGTCCTTGGTGGGCTATCTAATTACAGTAGAATCTCACTAAACCGGCACTTCAATAAAACGATACGTCCAATAATCCGTCACCCTCTACCAGCGCCTTCGTCACTCTTCTACGCCTAGGCGCTTCGTCGCCACGTGCCGTCTACCAATCTAACCTCATAACTTATCACGTTCACGTGCTAACGTCTTTACCAGTTGTTTTGAAGTGAGAATAAGGTGTAGTTGAAAATGTCAAGTAAACCGAAACACAAGATCTAATATGTTTTTTCACTATAATTCAGTAATCCGAACATTCCATTAAAACGGCACCCTCTGGTTTTTAATAGTGCTGGATTAGTGATATTCTACTGTATTACCAAAATTTGCAGCCAAACAATTGGTGAAAATTCCAGTGTTGTGAGGCGAAGCCCTGTCTTGTTGGAAATATATTTTTCTGAGCTCCATTAGTGGCAATTCATCAACAAGGGGTTCAATATGTTGCCTTAAATTTTCTGAATACCCCTGAAAACACCTGCCCACACACTAAATCCAAATCTTCCTTGACTTCTCTGCTCCACAATAGAATGAGGATTTTCTTGTACCCAACTATAAGAATTGTAGTAGAAAATACCGGCACTGCTCACATAAGCTTCGTCTGTCCATGCGGCGTTCAAAATCTCCTAGTCTAAGTTGATACACTGGTCTGGTCCTGTATGGCTTGAATTTGTGTTTTTTACATCCTCCTAACAGCAGTTCTTGGTAGGCCTGTTGATATTTTCAAATTATGCATTGACGTTTTGGGATTATTTTCAACAACTCTTAAAACGACTACCTATTTCTTCCAACTCCTTATTTTCCGAACTTTGTTGGAGCTACATCTGTCAAATTAGTTGTCATTTATTCAGTCTGTTTTTCCAAATCATCACGGACGAATATTGCATTCAACAACACGTGCAAATAATTGAATTATTTAATCTAAATGAGTGTTTTGTTTAGGCAACGTACCCCGCGCTTCGCCCATTTTACGTTCGCCATAATGGTCCTAACGAGAAGACTATTCGCATTGTGGTGGATAAATTCGAGTCCACTGGTTCAGTAAATGATCGATCAACACCCGTACGTCAAAGAAACGCTAGATATGCCGAAAACATCGCCGCTGTCTGTGAGAATGTGCAGGAAAATCCGTGGCAGTTGTTTTCGCGTCGCTCACAAGAACTAGGCCTTTCGCAGACCACAACTTGGCGAATTTTGCATCATGACTTGGGCCTGCACCCGTCCAAAATTCAATTGACCCAGGAACTGAAGGGAAACGACCAGAGACAACGATGTGTGTTAGTTGAATAAGCTCTGGGGCAGTTGGCAACTGACCCTAATTTTGGGTTGACGGTGTCATCGGTCCATATTTCTTTAAGAACGACGTTGGCCAGGCAATCACTCTCAACGACGAGCACTATAGGTCGATGATTATAGGCTGTTCACGTTAAAAATAGAATGACGTCATTTTTGGTAATTTTGTATATCCAACATAACGTTAAAATTCCCACTGAAATACGTTCAACAGCAATGAAACTAGTAACATTTCATTTTGTAAGTTGCTCAACTGATGGTAAAATTTCAGACTTTGCCGAATCGAAGAAAACTCGAAAACTGTCAGTCTTTCTTTTCTTTTCAGAAATAATCATTTCTTTTGATAAGACCTGCATATATTCAATATGCCTAAAGCATTGTCGAAATAGTCACAACAAGTACTAAAAGTAATTAAGGATAATTGCAATAAAACATATCAACAGTACAAAAAAATTTGAAAGTCCGAAATAGTGCACATGTTGGCAACACCGTTACTTGTCATCTTGTGACGCCATTCTCTTCTTAACCTAACCTAACCTATGCTAACTTCTTTTGGCCTCAATTGGCTGATCCGGACACCAACAACATGTGATTTCAACAGTCATCTCACGTGGAGTGAACTGGCCACCGAGATCGTGCGATTTGACCCCGTTAGACTATTTCTTGAGTCGCAAGTGTATGCGAATAAGCCACAAACCACAGTGGTTCTCAAAGCCAACATAAATCATGCCATCGGTCAAATTCAGCCTGATTTATGCACCAGAGTCATGGAAAATTGTACGTTTCGGGTGCACCCCGCCCAGAGAAGCCTTGGCGGATATTTGAACGATGTTATATTCCATACATAATGTCATCAATAAGTCTTTCAAACGAATACAAAATTTGTATCATATTTTCCATGTTTTTTGAAAAATTTAGTTCCAAACAAATAATTTTTGAACTTCGATACTTCATTTAGATTTAGAGGGTCCTACTAATGATGTCTAAAACTGTTTTGGGCATTCCATGTGCACGATATATTCACTAGCAACTAATGAAACTTGATACATTTTTTGGGATGTAATGAATTGGTGCAAGTGGTAGTCTGTCAGAATCAGTAACTGAAGATCGTTGGTTCTAATCACCATTCGCAAAAATGTAACTAATTGAATGTGTATTGATTTTGTTAAGTTACATAGCAGACGGATCTATGAATAGCCATGATTCTTCTTAGGTGGTTCGGGGAGATATTAAAGTAACTTACCCAGAACATGAGGCTAATTATCTCAGTAATAGTTGACACCAAAAAAAAATGATTGGATTCCAAAATTATCACAGTCTTTTATATGAATAGAATATCCAAAAAAAGTGTTGTCCACTCCTGTCAATTTGGACATAAATAGACATATTTGGGAAATCGATTTGATTTATATTCATTTTAGAAAATAACAATGCAGATAGTCCGACTCTGTCTGAATAAACTTCCCGCATCTAATGTATATTCATTCACTTAGACCAATTGGTGGCTTGTAATGATCCCATCCTTGTTAAAAATTTTGCGTAACATTAACCTCATACATTACACTTATAGACGATAGTTTGTACAGTAATGATTACTAACAGTTATTAATTTGCACTTCAGAGCTTGCCACAGACACCGCAGACCAAGAGTTTTTCGTCCATTTTTAATGGTGAAGCCAACCAGGAGGGTTCTGCAGAGTCTGGCTTGCAACAAGATAACGTAAGATGTGGTTTTGTTGGTCGTTTGTGTAATATAATTGGTTGAGATTGCGATTCCGCCGGGTTGCATCGTTGAGCTTGATTGCAGTTTAACAAATTAATTAGTGATGTAAAAGCAATTCGCAATGTCAGCCTTGGTGTAGGGTATACGAGGTGTTTTAAGGATATTGGGAAGTTTTCTTAATGGGGAACATGCATATGTCTCAGTTTTAAAATATTCTGAATAAAAAATGAAACTTGAATTTCTTCATAATATAAAATGTCAAATTGCGTTTAGTCTATATTCAATATTTAAATAAAAAAGCGTTGAAATATCTCCAATATCTCTTTCATTCATTGTTTGAAATTTCTGAGGTCAATATCGTTTTATTGAAAGAATAGAAAATACATGCGTCTTCCCTATTAACATCATTTACTTTCTAGTAATTTCAATTACTTATAAATCCAGATGTAGCACTGAAAAATTTTCAACCACAAAGAAATGTCTTCTTCATTTATCAAATTCAACAATTCATATTTGACGTTTTTATAAAGAAGCATCAGCAAGTTCGGAACGCAAAACCTGTGATTTTGTCTAGTTTTTCTTTTACAATATTAGTTGATTTGTGCATACATTTTTTGCGAACACCCAAGAGTGAGTTGAGAACATTGTTCAAAAATCCCTGTAACACTCATGGAATTATAGTTCCTTAATGGATTTGTGACAGTGTAGTAACTAATTTCAACGAACTTTTCTGAGAAACCAGACAATCAAAATTTTTGGGAATTGAAAACGATAGGAGAGTACTTTTTTGAACAAAACATACCTTCGGGATTAAAAATGTATGATCGCAAAGAGGTCAATTCAGTTTATTTTGTGAAGTACTAAAATAATCTCGTGATACAATTATGACACATAATACGAGGTCTGTTCCAAAAATTAGGTGAGTTTTCATTTTTCTCACAAAAAAATTATTCATCAATTTCTATTTTGTCTTCTTCAAAGTAGCCCCTCTTAGATATAATACTCTGGTGCCAGCATTTTTTCCATTCCTCGAAGCAGTTCTGATATGCACTTTTTAGTATGTCCTCCTCGAAAGACGCCGTCATTTCATGGTTCTCTTCAATCTTGGGAACAGGAAAAAGTTGCAGGGAGCCAAAACTGGTAAAAACGATGGCCGAGGCATGATTACGATGTTGTTTCTGGTCTAAAAATTGCGAACAAGTAATGACGAGTGAGCAGGTACATTATCGTGATGCTTGGATTCGTAGTACAATCATCGTATGCCACTGTCATCATTTCAAGTGTTTTCGAGTACTTGATTCCATTTTTACACAAAATTTGATGCAAATTCTTTGATCAATTTTTTTCGATAGCAGAAAATCGTCGAACACGCAAAACATGCCTCTCGCCAATAAACTCAACAGTTGAAACTGTGAACATATGTTCGAGACGAGTATACCGACATATAAAAATGAAAAAATCGCTAATCGAATGTACGTAGCCCGCGAAATTTGAACATTCACCTTATTTTTTGTACAGACCTCGTATTCATAGAGAAATATTCTGTATAGTGTAAATTTAACAAATCTGAATCTGCCTAAGTGGTTTGGTTGCGAAAGATCAAATAAGGGACAGCTATCAATAAATTAAGCATGGTGCAAAAATGAAATCTACACCGACAGCAGCATTGAAAACACTCTTGAATAGAGGCAAGAGTTAGTCAATTTAGCTACGAAGCGAGAAGGCTAAAAAACGAGCTACGAAGGACCGGGAAAAATTAAAATTTCGAAAGATATGAAGAAGAGAATGTCAAACAGGTTCACGAACCGCATGTCACCGAAGTATACTTTCGACACAAGAGTTACACTCACAAACAGAGAGAGAGAGAGAGAGAGAGAGAGAGAAAAGAGAACATTCTATCAGAAACACCTGGTATACAGAAAAATCGAAAACTGAACATAGAATGGGTTTAGTCCAAGTGAGTGGGTCTATTCGACCCTCCACCATAGGATGGGTACTGGGATCAGTGACGTTTATAGGGACGCTCTTCATGACACTCAACCCACCCTCCCCTCGAACTCTTGAAATAGATATTAACTGCATTATTAAAAAAATAAGATATTTTTGAATATATTTTTCTGGATCATTGTCAACAAAATGATTCATTCGAGTCTAGAATTAGTAGATAGTATAAAAATGTAATTAACTCATAACATGATATATTGAAAAAATTATTTTGGGTTTCCGCCGAAACAAGATGGAGTAGTAGAAAGCCAAAAACTTTCTTTCCCAAAAATTAATCACTCCTAAAAATATAACCCCTTCAATACACAAAGATGGATACCTACTGAAACATGATGTCTCCCTCGAAAGATTATACATATATTCGTCGGTGGCTATAATACACCATGCGGATAGGCATTTATTTATCAGCTCGTAGCTTGGTCAATATACATCGGCCTTCCAGTTGGTAGGGCACGTATTCTTGAAATTCACAATAAATATAAATTTGAGGTCTCAATGGAGTGATTGGATGAATATTCTTACATACAACCAAGCTGCACTCGGCTCATTGATGAACCCAGGAGTAATATCTAACTGGTCTGGGAATACGGTGAAGATCTATAGAAATAGATTGACTATATTGGTTTCTACGACACTCAGGAATCATTGGCAACGAAAAAGCGGATGACTTTAATAGACACCGATGCAGATTACGGCTCATAAATAGGACCTTAACCAGCTATGTGGATACCAAAATCTATGGATGAGGCCAGATCAACGGGTTAATGAGGAAAATAAAAGTACCGGAAAAGGCACCCGGGAACACACATGGCAAAACGTTTATGAAGGGATCCTTCGAGAAAAACAAACGGTGGTCGGTTCAAAATAATTATTGCAGTTTCCTTCCGAAACTTGAAAAATGACGCAGCATAAATACGCGTTACATATGAATTTATTGTTCGTCATATGTCAGTCAGATCCTTGTAGTTCAAAAATAAAAGCAGCGTTACCAGATCACAAAAACAAGTCATAGTTTCTGAGATGTCGACATTTCATAAATAATTCATTTTTGATGTTGAATTTGGACGACAAAACTTTATCCTTATTTGTATGTATTATTCACGAAGATTTCGTCATGCTTCTCACGGACTAGATGTCAGTTTATTAGAGGATACTTGTAAACGTAAGGAACAAACAAACAACGTCAGATTTCGAAAAACAAAGGAATTCAAGTGAATCGACATTTAAACAATCTAAAATGTCACTCATGAGTAGTTGAAAATGCGAATTTTCCCTCGAAACTCTGGGTCCAGTTTCAGACTAAAATCGATCTTTGAAAACCGCCAATATACCACCACGTACAGTTTTAAACGGTTTAACAATGTTTTAAAATTACAGGCGTTAGTATATAGAGACGGTAACTTGATCTCTGGTCCTTTGGAAGCGCTTATCCAGCATATGGTACCGACTGACGTCTATTATCCTGATAGAGCTTACTTATTTGCATTCCTGTTGTCTTCGCGGCTTTTCATCAAACCACACGACCTCCTTGCCAAAGTTCGGAATCTCTGTGAGACCCAACAGGGGTTAGGAGGAAAAACAACTGTGAGTTCCAATACAGCCCAAGCCCGATTTGCAGAGCATCTGGTCCAGTTATTGGCCGAATGGACTGAAACTTTTCCTTACGACTTCAGGTAAAATATTTTTTACAGTCCCTTTAACTATGTTTTTATGCACATATTTTTTGTATTTGAACTTTCACAATTGAAAATTATAAAAACACTGATTTTTTCTAGGCATAAATACATTGTATAAATACTTTTACAATCATAAATTACTCAAATTATATATAAAAAGTTTACTTTTTGAACCAGTTGTGAAACTCGCTACAAAATCGTTGTGATACATAACTCTAAATAAAACTATTGAAACATTTTTAGGAAACAGTTAAAATTAAAATAATTTTATAACTTTCTTCTGCAAAAAAACTGACCGAAAATAATATTGATTGGAGTTAAGCAAAATGTTATGTGTATTATTCAATTGTACTACAATTTTTGAAGCAGAGGACATTTGATGTGTAATAATTTGATTTGTGGTAATAATGGCTTCAGTACCCGATGAATAAAGAAATATTATCAAACCAGTCAGAAATAATGCCTTAGCAAGGGGTTTAATCGTCAAAGACAATGCTTACAAAAATCCGTCCTCTCCATTCATTCACAATGAACGAACTTTAATAACCAAAAATATGGTTGGATCAAAACTTGATCATCAAATGAACGGAAAGTTCTGCGACGTGAAGAGTCGATCATAGCGAAAAGAGGGTCCGAAACATTCAGGATTTACTTGGCTATAATGGGAAGCTAGGGCTCCCCCATAGTCCCCTATAGAAGGGAAGCTGTTTTGGCCTTTAATAACTCAGACTTGTCCTTTAAGTACAGTAATGTATTAGTGTTCAACACCATTGATGAGTCCTTGGTGTGTTGACACAGCGCTGTCTTGTGTTGAAACACGGATGCTTTTGCCCGTGGGTTCTAGTTTCATCTTGCTGTGAAAACAGCAATGAAAAGCAGAGGACAAATCTTGTCCTTGTCGATGCAACTTTACAAGAGGCCACTTCGGGGCCTCGTTCATCTTCAACATTCCTAAATTGAGACTTCATAGAATCCAATACATAGCGTTTTCATAAAGTTAGATATCGTAGCCTTTACATACTACACCTTTTAATTTTCAAGAAAACATACACAGAACCTAAATTTTTATTGTGAATGACATATACTTGTATGGTTTTTTATACTAGTCTTAGACATGTTTTTCATTATTACTCTGCGATAATTTCAAATAAAAGAATATATTCAAAAATAATATGTTTTCAGGGACGAGAGAATGATGGAGCACGTAAGAAAAATCACCCAACAATGTTGTGCCATCAATTCTTCCATCAGAACTAATGTCTCCTCTCTTCTCCACAATCTTCACCCTCGACTGACTGCCTTGGAGGCCTACGAAAAATCTTTGGAGAACCACTCAATATCTGTAGATGAAAATTTTACGGACATTTCGGAGATATGCCCAAACCCCGCGATTCTTGCCCAACAACTCACCCACGTTGAATTGGAAAGGCTTTCCTTTATTGGCCCTGAGGAATTCGTACAGGCTTTCGCTAAGGAAAATCCCAATTTAGAGACTTCTTTCAAGGACATGAAGAAAACTCATAATTTGGAACAGTACGTCCAATGGTTCAACAGGCTGAGCTACTTCGTAGCAACTCAAGTGTGTAAGGTGAGAACAAAATCATCTTGAAAATTACTGAAATAAGAATAAATCTGCATTACAAGTTCCAGAATATTAGGGATTATAATTAGGGATTATAATTTGAGTTTATGAAATATAGGGAATCAAAATATGGTTACATTATTAGGACAGAAAAATTTTGGCTTTTTACTTCTCCATCTTTATACAAAAAAAAAATGTGGAGATTTTTTTAAAAAAGGAAGAAAGTACAAAAATTTAAAATAAACTATCTACCAAAAAGGTGAAGAAGTACCTTTCAAACACAAAACCATGTCTAAAACCCTCTCGAAACAACTACTTTCATATAAACATTGAATTACACAAAAGAAAAAATACTTTCGAAACAACTACTTTTATGTGAACAATATTTTGACAGAATCAGAATCAACGAACTTGGGAAAGATTGTTCTACATCGCCATCTAGTGGCCAGTTACAGAAAAATTGATAGCCTATAAACCTTCTCTATTAAAAATTACTTATACATGTCAAGTTTCATCACGATCGGTTGAGCGATGTAGAAGTTTATCACTTACCAACCAACAAACATCCATTTTTATATATTTGGTTTCAACGTATTTTATTAATAGAAGAATTTTTATACTATATTAATATTTTTTATATAACATTTTCACCTTTTTGGACTTGTATTCATATTAGGATTTCCTATTTTCAAATAAATAAATGAATAAAAAAATTAGAAGACCGAGGAAATTTACCCGCGCCTGCCTGGCCGAAGAAGATATCGTTCTTCCCATTGTTATCGCCTCAGTCTTTTCCAGGTTCACTCGGATCTTCCATTCGAGGTACCAGCGCTCGAGGTCATCCAATGCACGTAGAAGACACCGAGCTCTCGACCCATGGAAGATGAGAAGCTTACAGAGATATCTTTACACGCTTAGACTTTGGAGTGTCACTGGTATAAAGTGAGTACAGCGTGGATCTCTCTGTTATCAGAAAAAGAGCCCTCTTCTCTAACCTGAAATGTTCTGTTTTTCAGGAAGGACCCAATCCACCGGACCAGGCTTCGAGGCAGGTCGAACGCAACTAGCTTATGCAGAAGACTTTCGTGCCATACATGGTCGAAGGCCTTCGAGATGTCTAAAAGTACGACATGGACTTCTCGATTGTGATTTAATTCTGCGTTGGTGTTTTTGACCAATCTCAGTGCCTGTAGCTCAGTGGAGTGTTCTCTCCCGAAGCCATATTGTTTGTCAGGCAGAACATTTTGGTCCTCAACTTCCTCGTTGAGTCTTTGCAGAACGACTCTCTCAGCCAGCTTAGCCGCCGACAAGAGCAGACTGATCGGCATGCGGTCGATAATGTTCTTCCAGCTCATTATTTCTGGAACTAGGCTGAAGCGAACGACAAACAACATATTTGTCATTGCTCCATCTGTCCGTGAACGAGGTAACCAACCGCACATCCGAATCCCTCACTTTCTTGTATAAGGAAACAAATCACATATAGTTAGGGAGTTTAATTGCCATGAATCAAATCATATAAATGAAAGATTCGTTCAGGTGTCAGTACATGATTTTGCATAGAAGTAATTTCTGAAGTGTTTGTTATCTTCCTTATCGGAAACAGAAGAGTACATATGAGTTTTTTTTTTCATAATTGCATTTTTGAATTAATTCCTCTCCCATCTCCATAAACTTTCTTCGAAGTCGATTAATGATTCTGAAACAGTTCTCTGAACAATTCCTTTTCAAAACTTGATGACCTTTTTAAAATATTCGTAGAGATGAAAAAAATCAATTAATGGAAATTTTATTACATTCAACCTCTCGAAGAAAAACATTTCGGTGACATAGCTTTTACAGCTGAATTTCAATGAAGTGTTTCCTGAAATCATTGATTTTAATTCCGAACTTGTTTTGACAAGTCGATTGATTATTGTGGGATAATTTCCAAACTATTGATTTAATGAGAAAAACTTGTTCACCTCATTTATATGATTCACTGAGGTCAATTAGGCTGATTCTATGTAAATTTTAGATATTTCAAACCTGTCAAACAAAAAATAATCGTGATTTTTATCAGATCTCTTCTATTCCCAACACAAAATGTAGGTACATTTTTCGATGTTCATCAATATTTTCAGTACTATTGAGGTTAGAGATGAAGAAAATAATTCGAAGTTTTTCATCAGTCGGAGTTTTCAAAAAAATAGAAAAATCAGCATTTTTATTGTTATTTATCTCGAATGGGATCTAAGTTTTGTGAGATTCTATAACTTGAATTTGGAGTATCTAATAATTTCAATGCTACATCCCATTCATTTTTCGAGATAATGAATCACGAATGTTTGACACGAGTGACAGACAAACAAATACTTTTTTTTTCATTTGTAGACATATCATCCAAAATAACTATGGATCTATCTCCTCAAATGAAAGAATATAGGTTTCTCTGTGAGGACCCTAGTTTACTATCTTTGAAGTTCGCTATATAACTCTGGCATATTCCATTGAATATGTGTTCCGAATACGGAAGTTAATTGACTATCTTTGAGCTTCGAATTGATGCAAAATTTATCATTCTCGAACCCGTGGGTTGGGCTACCTATCGGGCGAGTCCCCAGGTGGCAGATAAGGAAACGGCCAGAGGACTGGAAGCCCTGGCCGGGAAACCAAAGTGGCCTTACAGAAGGGGTCGTCGGACTCCTGGTCAGTGACAGAAATGAGTAGGGTGAGGAAAAATAAAACTCCCCAAAAGCCTTTGCAAAATATGCCAACGTGGACTAGCCCACCTGAGGTGAGGTGTAAGGAATCTTGCCGACGGCTGAATGGCCGCAGGGTAATGTGTGCTTACGAACGACCCCCTTGGGGAACTGGGCGAAACCTCATTGTAATCAGCAACTCTTCCCTTGCTACTCGTGGAAACACACATGAATGAAACAAACACCACAGAAGTGCTCACCTCAATCTAAGGCGCTGGCTGAAAATGAACAGAAATGTCCACCCCAATACATCGCTTGGAATGAGGCTGGACATAGCAGATCACCTCGTGATGTAATCGAAAGGCCAAGGTGTGAGCGCATTTGTAGCGCCAAGGCCAAAATAAGAAAAAGATCGAAGGAGGCAGGAGTGGCAGCAACTATAAGTGCACCTTCCTCCTCTCTCACTCCACCTCCAACAGCAAGGGCACTACCTGCGGCGGGCGCCAAGAGCTCCGCCTTGAATAAAGGCAAAGAACCAGCTGCCCCTGCAAGAAAGCTCCCTCACTAGTGCACCTCCACGGAGGGAACCCCAAGGAGGTTGAAGAAGCTGCGCAATGCCAATTATGTCGTTGCACCTTCCAAAACCTTCGCGGAGGCCACCATGAGACACCTCAAAGTTGCCAAAGAGAGTGTGTGTTTGGCGAATTTTGGTCTACACCTATGAGATGTCTCATAGTGATCTGTCCACCTTCCTGGAAAGAATAGAATGGACGATGACCTAGGAGGACAACTCCTCGGGAGAATGTACAATGGGTCACATGTGGCTGTAGGTCTACACTCACCCTCCCTACTCTACAGACACATATACAGAATCCTACTCCAACTAGAAAAATATATACACTTCAGCGGATTCGAACAAGGTGTCGGTGTCAACTTCCCATTCTATATCCATAAAAGGTTGGAATGTTTGGAAAATACTGGTATACATATCAGAATATCATTATAGTGTTTGGAAAAAGGTAGAAGAACAGCTCGTTCATGTATATAATGAACAGTAATGGGCCTTAAATTGAACCCTGTAGTTCTAAATTCTGATAGCTCATCATCCACATTAACGCACTGTTCTCTGCCAACTAAATACGATCTCAGCAGCTGGAGTGGTGGACCTCTAATGCCATAGTATTCGAGTTTTTTCAATAGATTATTGTGTTAGACACAATCGAAGGTCTTGCTAAGATCGCAAATTGAGATTCCCGCATGTTTACCAAGCTCGAGGCCCTCTACAATCTTCTGTACAATCCTACAGATAGCATCAATTATTGAACAACTTCTCCTGAATCCGAACTGATTTTCGTGTAGGAGAGGCTATTTCTCGAAATGTTTAATTAATCTATGTTTCAAAATTATCTGTATGATTTTGGAAAACACTGGAACTTACGATATAAGTCTATAGTTATCAGATATTTTTTTTTGCCTTTTTTCAGTATAGGAATAAGTTTTGAGATTTTTAGTGCATCAGGAAACACTCCTTCACTGAAACATGCATTTATCAAAATTGTCATAGGGGGGATTGAAAATTCTATTGACTTTTCAATTAATATACTGTTTTGGTCGAAACTTCTAGTTTGTTTCAAAGAACTGATTGCATTTCTAACTTCAAACGAGGTCACTGGTTCTAAATAAAAGCCTGTTATGACATGTGGAATATGTATAAGGAAGTCGATAGCTTCCATATTCGAGGGCTGTAGAGAGTTTATCACATTGTCAGCTACAGTGGTAAAAAAATCTATAAATGTGTCTGGCTTCACAC
>WOGP01001260.1:0-19810 GCA_015342065.1 Leptinotarsa undecemlineata | reverse complement strand
CGTCGACTGCAAAAATATTAGTTTGGTGTTTGGGTAATTGATCAAAGAAGTTATTCAGCTTTCACACCAAAGGTTCCAATCCCATAGTTACTACAAGTTGATGAGAGACATATGTTTTTGTGTTCTCCCATATTGCATTTGTTTCAAAAATCATTTAAACTATCCTGGACGGCATTAGCAGGTGACTATAATTTAAAAAGATCACAATTCTTGAAATAAACTTACTCGACATCAGTGAAGACTTGGCAACAATGCAATAATTGTAAATACTATGAATGAAATTATGAATGACCTAATAAAATTGTCTAGTATGTAGAAGGTAATTTTTTCATGACGAAACAGGTGTAAATATTTTTAAATTGCCTTTTCATCTTCAAGGAAATTGACGCGCGAACATACGTCATAAACGGATTACTGGATGTGTGTATACTACAAGTTGTTTGGGAATTATGAAATACCTAAATAAGATGATTATTTGTTTTGAAATGAGATGATTGGTAATGGTAATTTGTTTTTATAAATATAGTATTAATCATTAACAGTAGTTGAGAGATTTTTTCCAGTATTCAATCACTAAAATTATTTTTTAGAATATGACTCGCTAAAGGATTTTTACAGACCCTAATTACTACTTCGCCATTTCTGGAGCTGATCTAATATTCAGCGTTTGAAATTGACAATTATAAAAATAAAACTAGAAATCAAATTCCATTTTTTTAAATCATTTAATTTCCATTAGGAGCGATTTGTATCTTTAATAATCGGTGAAAAAATAAACATTGCCTAATTATTTTTGTATGAAATTTATATGGTTAACAACAATTTTCGGGTAGGTAATAATTTTTAAATCAGAAATATAAATATGTTGATTTATCTCCATTATATATTTCGAGTCATCAGTTGTAGTTAGAAAATATTATACTAGATGCAACAGAACATTTTCATTTCCGAAAAATAATAAAATGTAAAAATAAAAACTACCTCACTACATGGAGTGTAGTGAGGAGTGTTATTTCGAAATCAGAATTTTTCAATTGTCAGGTGCTACTTCACATACTTTCAACTCACCTTCATCAAAATTTATGATTCAGTCCAATCATTAAAGGTTAATTGGTATGGCGATACCGTACATATTTTACCAAGAAACACTAACTTGCACAAAAATTTGGATTCAGGTTCTACTTACCCTCTTCTTCACAGCTGACCCTATATTGGAGGCTGCTTTTTCTTGGGGTTGAATGCCACCCCTTCGCGGGGGTGAAAATTTTTTCTTCGAAAATAGGTACGGAAATGGTATAGATTCCAGTTAAGGGATAACGACTGTAAATCCTTATGTCACAAGTTCCGACTTTTGAGGGTTGTCTTTCGAGAGGTGGTTGACGGGAAACCAGGTTTTAATAGGTTTTTCAACTATTGTTTTCTGAGAGTAGATAGTTTTCTACTTATTCGTGAATGAATGTATCAATTTTTCAACCATTTCACTCACGTTTTCACTCAAAAAATATTTCACAGAGAAAATAATTCCTAGTAAAAATATTGCCTATATAAATATAAAAATATCGATGGGTTTAGAGTATTTGCAGATACAATGAAAACGGAGTATTAGCTCGTTGAAAGTTGGTTTTATTCATCAAACGCCAAACTTGCTTTCAAAACTTCATCAAAAAATCATTGCATTTTCGGGGAAAACTTATAAAACCTTTTCTGAAGTGTGAAAAAATTCTTTTCTGAAGTGTGAAACGAAACCTTAATTTTTATATTTTATAAATGTCCCTAGCATAAAAACCAGGCAACAAACTACAAAAAAGGTGCAAATCACCCCCTCGATCATTACCACCCAACTGAATTTTTTTTACCGCTTTACAATCCATTTCATTTGTTTACTTGTAATATACTCTAGAAAAGTGATTTGTTTTGAAAAAATGAGTAATAAATGAAAATGGTTTTCTGGTAATTTTGCAAAAAAATTACTTGTTTAAAAATAACTCAAGCAATATTAATTGTAGCATTGATGAATACACATAAATAGCAGCCAAGATGATTTTTCAAAAAAATTATTCCTTGAAATTGATGTTTACCTACTTTCAACAGATCATTGATTTTTTTTATTATGAAGAAATCGCACAAGAGGAGTGCCGTGTACAAAATATACTGGAAACTCAGTTTACTTTTACAATGATTATTAATTATCTGTAATTACCATATATGTGAAGTATATCTATAAACCATATTTTCTACCTTTTCTACTGTTTTTTGTATCAATCTAATGTTTTTTTATATCAATATACTGCTTTCAGACACAAAATCTACTGCTGAACCTGAAAATGGCTAGTATGGCACGACTTTGTACTTCACGAACAGAATAAAATGTTAATATAACTCAGCTAATAACACAAAATTTATTAGTACTGTTACGTTTTCTCCCGTGGGTTGACCTATAATTGATTACACTGAACAATAATCAAACTTAACTTTATTTCACTTTAAATACAACACTTCAAATATTATTCGAATGTCTATTGCCTGAGAACCGCACAGTCACTTCCACTTGAATGTCTCGATAAGCGAGTGGATCGTGTTTATATTTGGCAATCGAAGGTCGTAGAAAATTCCTCGGAATTCCATCGAAGCCTCTGCGAAGATAATCGAGGCTGCGCACGGCCTTAACCACATCACACTTAGTTTATGGCTACCAGTGGCGGCCAGCGTCATTTTCTTTAGGACATGATTTACAACACTACCCCCTTCCCTGAGGTTATTCACCCAGAACAACATTCCAAGAGGAATGTTGTTCTGGGTGACCCATGTAACGACTCAACATCTCTATGTGGACAACTTTAGGCTTGCTTCTGGGTGACAATTGGATTCTGTACACCAGATCGTTTATCTGTTTGGTTACCAAGTAAGGTCCTTGCCATGGTCTCTGAAATTTGGGACACAAACTTTTCCGGCTTTTGAGTTGGTAGAGCCACACTGCATCACACTCCTTGAATCTCACCAGTCTCTCCTTCAGGTAATTCACATACCCTGAAATCTTTTGAGAATCATCAGATGGGCTGCCACACAGTACATCTATCGGAAGTTTCAGTTCGTGAGCAGTTGAGGTAGTTATTGATGGTGCAATTATGCCTTTCGACCATTTCATCGGACTTTGGATGTAGAGCAGTTGTTCTTGTCTTCTTTATTCCCAACAAAGTCATCATTTCCTTCCATAAATCTGATTCGAAGTTACAGCTCTGATCCGAGTGTAGCTACTGGGGTACTCCGTGTCTGGCAATTACGTTCTGCAACAGCGCTTCTGTCACCGTTTTAGCCTCTTGGTTGGAGAAATAGTCCATCACAACCATAAGGTACTTGTTACCGGATGTGGTCATATGGAGTGGTCCCAGAATATTAACCCTCTCTCGATAGGCGAGTGGATCGTGTTTATATTTGGCAATCGAAGGCCATAGGAAATTCCTCGGAATTCCATCGAATCCGATGCGAAGATTAGAATAATCGAGGCTGCAAGCGGCCTTGACCATGTCACAGTTGGTTTTTGGCTACCAGTGGCGGTCGGCGTTATTTTCTTTAGGGCATGATTTACAACAGTTCTAAGGCGGTACTACTCAATGAATTATAGAATGAATTGCTTTATAGGCAGCAATTGTGTACAGCGCTGCAAAGAAACAGTTGAAAGTGAACCCAAATATTTTGATAAATGATATCAAAGTTGAAAAAAAATTTAAAAAATCAAATAGAAAATAAATGTAATGACAGGTTATTTTTAATAATATCAATGATGGTAATATTTTATTCATTTCAATTTTATTTTTCAACTTCACATAAGTCAAAACCTTTTTAATATGTAATATTGTATATTTGAAAGATGTTTTGTTACCTTACTTCTAGGGCTCATTTAATTTTCTACCAAACAATATTATTAGAGTTCTATATCTAAAGAAATGAACTTCAAACGTTCAAGCCAGTCTCGGATATGCCTACACAGTAGATTGAATGGACGGACGCCAATCAGAAAACAACTACTCCTCTGGCTAATACCACGAAGCGCGTTGGATTATATCCGAAAGGCGTCAGTGTAGAGATCTTCACAGAAAATTTCCTGCATATGCAATTGGCAATAAAACTGAAAGAGTAGACCTTCAATTTTGGAACGAGCATACTTGCAGACCGGTTTCGGGCTCATTAGCCACTCATCAGTGCAAGCTAGTGGCCATCATTGACCTAAAGTCAATTTTATTCCATAATTCAGAGTATTTCATTCCTCTTCCAAAGTTGGAGCGAACAACAAAATGTCACTCCATCTAGTGGACGAGGTCCTAACCAACTGCATATCCGAAATTTGCCCAATTCCTCTGAATAAGGAAGAAAAACCCTCTTATTAGTCAGTGGGCTATGCTTGAAGACCGAGAGTAAACAAACCTAAAGAAATTAACTTTAAACATTCAAGCCAGTCTCGGATAGTCCTACACATTTCAGTCCATTCAACCTACTGTGTAGGTATATCCGAGACTGACTTGAATGTTTAAAGTTCATTTCTTTAGATTTGTTTACTGCCAGCCTACTGTTTACAAGCATAGCCCACGAAATGCTCACACACCCAGGGATGGTAATTTCCATGTAAGTGAAATTTTATCTCAATTCTCTTTCATATACTAAGTTTTGTAGCATGCCTGTTGCTATTCCATAACGAATGTTTGAAGTACACGCTGAAAGTGATTTCATGTCATGCTGCATTTTCATATCACCTCATTTGTAGTTCAAGTAAATTTTCGATATTAGATACATATCAGGTAAATGTTTTCTACTGAAGAAGCATTTACAATGACTCATGTAATAAAAGATGAACAATTTAATGTATTACTTTAGTCTGTTCTCTCTCGCTGATCTGGTTTCTAAAACTGAATGAATATATCACAATTAATCAAGAAATGTAGTCAGAGAATCTATCAATCATTCTGTTGATCCTATCCTCCAATCCTTCAAGAGGCGTCAATATAATGTTCTTCTCCATACCATTCTTTGTGCTCATTCAGAAAGCTGGAAAAGTGCAAAATAAGATATAAGTTTGTTTGAAAGTGGTTGAAAATGTTTCATGGTAAATTTCATCAGTTTGGACTTCCATTGTTTTGACTTGACTATGTTGTTTTTATCAAAAAAGCAATGTTCACCAAAGCTTTGTCAATATGAGTTTCTCTTTGGACAATAAAGCATATTTATTATTATTATTATGATATGATTTGAAATTTCTGAAATAACAAATGAATATTAAAATAAAAAAAAAATAGCTGAAACTAACAATTATATCAAACAAAAAACCCAGAAATGAAATTACAAAAAAATAAAAATTTGGAAAAAAATGGAAAATTGAAAAATTAAAATGAAATAAAAATTGAAAGATTTCGAACCAAGTTACATCACGACGTTTTTATTGTTAGTATCGGGTTATTACCCGAAGACGATTGTGTATACTAAAAATTGAAATGTCATGAAGTAACTTTAACTTGAAATCTTCTAATTTTCAATTTTTATTTCATTTCAATTGTTCGATTTTCAATTTTTTGTTCCATTTTTATTTTACTGTAATTTCATTTCGAGAATTTTTACTTATTATAATTATTATTTTCAGCTATTCTTACTTATTTGAATTTTAATTTCTTATTTCAAAGATATCAAATCATATCATATTAGTCAATGTATGTGTGAAGTCCAAACTAATGAAATGCAAGATATAAGTTGTTAATGGTAATTTTAAATGTAGATTGCATGTGATTAATTTTTTTTTAAAACTTTGCTACAATAACAGGTTTTACCGCAACCTTATCATGTTGAAAATGTCAATAGAATGTTGAATACTTTCAAAAATCAGAACATAGATATAACCCACAATCTGTTTTACTCAACATTTTTAAATAAATATAACGTCCAAATTGAAAAAAAATGTAAAAGTGCGTAGAGAAACACATAATGCTCAAATTGTTTATAATAGGAAAGTTAATTTAACTCATATAACTAAAATTATCAAATCTTCCAAAAATCAATTAACATGACAACATATTAAGAGAGTAGCCCAAAAAAGTATTGAAAATAAGACAGTTCCAAGAATTTTAAATGTACAGCATCATTTCGCTTTCAGTTCTTCTTTGTATCGCAGGTAATTACGAAAATACACCGATAATGAATGTAGAAGAAATGAAGAAAAGTAAAGATGTATTTGAAGTGAAAGCTTCCCGATTAACTTTTCGTTACAAGAGAGGTGTAATGTACTTGTAATAGAGTAGATTATACCGATTATTTCTTCAATCATGCTGAAATATGAATGTGCAACTAATACTTCTGATACTACCTTCTGATTTCCATCCCTCATACAGGTCAAGATTTCATATTAATTTTTCAATTTGTGTTGCTATAAGTGAGATATTTGAATACCAGTTATTGAAAAAACCGGTATTATCAGTTAACACTGATAAAAATTTCACTGAGAGAAAACTAAAATGTTTATTGATGTGGCAGTAACTTCAAGAGCAACTTCTTCATGTTGGTGAACCTGAACAAAACTCCAAATTCGTCTTTTTACCTAATTTCTCTCAAGGCTATGGAAAATCACTGAATTGCTTCCTATTTCTCTATAGTCGGTACAAGAATAGTGAGAAATTTACAAAAATATGAAGATTAATTTTCTAATTGCAGGGCAGGACATAATATGAAAAAATGATGGAGTATTCATGATTTCTTATCATATTCTTATTCACTATTGCAATTAACTTCATTATGAAATCGGAAATCATAAATAATAAACAACGCAATGTCTTACTTTATCTTGACGATATTGATGTTGGTTGAAATAGTTTCTATAAAAGAATACTTATTTAAATAAATTTCTCGACGTTATTTTATTTTGAAAATGTTTACTCCTTACTTGTTACAATGTATTCAGTTTTGTCATATCTCAATGATTAATTTTTAATTGCTTGTAAAAACAATATACAATATACAATACTATACAATAATCATATTTTATAAAAAAAAATATAGTAATATTAGATAATTCTCAATTACTCATTCAATTACAAAGGGTTTTCCAGTACAACTAGAATTGAAAAAATACTCACTCTATGAAAAGGTCAATATGTCCCAGTAGCACCTTTAATTTTTCATCACTGATATTTGAAGCCATCAATAACTCAGGCAATTTAACAAATAGTCTTGTTAAATGGGTAGCTCCATAAACTAGACAAGGGGGTGGCGGCTGTTGATTGTATACATAATCAGGTAGAATTTTCCATGACAATGTTTTTGCCATAGGTCCAGTAATATCGGAATTGCTACTAGCCACACTGGAATATAGCAAATATAACTATCAGTTTAAATGAAAAGGGTAATCAAATCATTTTGTGAAGTGAGAATTGGCTTCACAATAAAATTTTGAAATAATGTAGTGTACAATTTGAATGAGCTGTAGTATTTCTAGAGATATACCAAACTGGCTTTTTCCTAGAAGTTGTAATTGAAGGAAATCACTTCAATTCAAATTGAGTAGGAACCTGCTGGTTTTATTCAGGTTTATAGTAATATCTAACTGCTGTTTTCACAATTGAGGTTCTAAATGCAATTCAATATATTTCTGAAAGCACTATACCAAGAAATACTTTGGGCACCTTGAGTACTGCACTCTACAAGTACTCTTGAATGTGAGAACCAAAGTACTCAAAAATATCTTTTTTCTAACGATTTCATATTTTTTACAGTGGAACATGTTACTCCCATTACATGTACTTCATCTATAAAGTGAAAAATCAAGAATTGTGAGTAGAGTATTAGAGATAAACATCAACTCTATATTCTAATCAATGTAAAACAAAATGGTTTGTCTTTTCAGTAAATGATCGAAAATGCAACACTTGTACTTGTTTTTGAACTGCTCAAGTATTTTTCACCTCAGTTCTGACATCGATAACAAATTTTTAGATCTTGATTTTTCTCAATAGAAGCCTCATAAGAATTTGATATTCCTAAATAATTTCTATCCCATCTTTTGCACAAGTAACAACTATGGTTGATAGTAAATGAATATTTAGATGATTTTCAACTGGAGAGCGACAACATTTGGAAAATAATAGTTTTATAAAACTTGAATGAATTAGCAAAGAATAATTTTTGAAGTATCTATAATCTTTTGATTACATATATAGTTTCAAAATTAATTTTCAGTAAATAACATTCTCACCTAATTTAAATCTTAGTTTAATTGAATATATAAAACCATTACTATTCATCAAGTCTGTTATCTATTTCCATTTGAAAATTAGTATACCTAATTTAAAATTCACCTGTCATGTCAAAAAAAACCAAAGTAATTCAAAACTAACCTGGATGCAGGTTTAATATTATTATTACAATGTATTTCTTGTGGAGATGAGCTACCATTGGTTTGTGAATCACTTCTATTTGATCTCAAAGTACGTCTTCTTGCACTAACTTTACCACTATCGTTTCCATTTTGTATGGAATGATTGCCATTATTCAAGCTGTTATCTGAATTATTGTACTCATCTTCAGTTTTGATTCTGAAATACAACCATTTTATTGAATTTCTCAAGAAATTTTCATTTTCGACTCACTCATTTTTAACCTCAGCTCTGACTGGTTCACACACAGCCTGCATAGTATTTACTTTTCCTTGTTCAGGTTTGTACAGAAGTAGATCATTGATGGTGAAGTCAAAGTATATTCTCAGTCCATCCATTACTTCCCTACACAGTTTTAGGCTGAAAATGCATGACATTCACAGTTATTTGTTATTTTATTTGAAGGATGTTCCTTACTTTTTTTGGATATCTTCAGGTTTGGCTTTGATCGGATTTTGGTTCACAAGAGAAGGCCTATACCTTACAGCAGGAGTCTCAGTTAATCCACATATCTGATTAGTTGCATAATGTCTATAGTATGATTCTAAAATCGTTACTACATTTGGTTCAGCAGGCAACTTCATCAACTATAAAAAATTAACAAAAAATCTATTTCAAATTGATTTTGGTAACACTTATTTAATTAAATTTTACCAATTCATAATAAAAAACTGATGTTTACCCTGGAATTACAAGCAAAAATAAAACAACAGGTACATCAAATCTCACAAATAAAATAACTGAAGAAAATTTCGTCAAAGACAAGTTCCAAATCTGAATATTTTCAGTTAGTTTCAAGGTTTTTCAAGGTGTTGAAATGAAATTCAACAAAAACGCTTCTTCCACACATCAGTTATTTTCGCTTATCAAGTTGACGTTATCAATAGATGATTCAAATGCCTACTTGGTGGGCGTCTCAAGTGTTACTTTTCTGGTGTGTGAGAGAAATGTTTCTTTCAGATTCGTTCTACTTCAGAGGTTTCGATCCTACCTTTCAACTTAAAATAATTAAAGTAATCAAATTGAAATGAAATAATGGAACTTTGAGTATATTAAATTTAACTTAAATATGTAATTTTCGAATATTCACACTGTACTTGCTTAGTTATATTATGAAAACTGAAATAACTGACATTTTCTGTCTGGATTCTAGATAAGATTTGACCAAAAATGAGTTGGATCAAAATATTTATTCTATCCTTTGAACATTGTTTCAAGGTTTTATCTGAAATGTAAATCCAGGGTAGAAATAATTCAGACCATTATTAATTGAAAATCCAATAGGGTAAAATTAATTTTCATCAGCTTTGTTCTATATTTGAGCAGTCTTTAAATAAAAAATATCCACGGATATTCTTTTACATAAAAAATGTAAAAAAAAAGAGTTGGAATGAAATAGATACCCAACTTCATCGATCCTGAATTATACAAAAATGTCTTTCTTTTTCAATCTATACACAAGTCAACAACTTTTCTTTAGTTAGTAAAAAAATTCAATTTTAATAGTCATTGTATATAAAAGTCAGAAACGCAGGAAAAAGTAACTCAGGTAGAATTACTTGTCACATTATATGTATTTGATATAAAATTGATGTTATGTGAGATACTTCAATTCCTCCAAATCATCAATGATTTTTATAACACACCTTTTTTGTTACACAGCATTTTCAATGTCATGATCAATATTTTGATAACCAAATTTTATTGAAAGTAAAACTATAAAACTTGAACAATTATTCCTTTGGAAATGGTGAGGAAATGTTAGTTGTTCTTTCTTATAAGAGATGATCCTATAGTGAGATGTAATGTTAAAGTAAGCATCCAAATCATTGCTACATAATTTGTAATGACATATTAGAGTGTCACTACAAATTGCCTTAGAGCAATACTGAGGAATTATAATATTTTTGTTCCTATTTCAAATCATTTACTGGTTTCAAAACCAATACTCTGTGACCCACTTTGTAGTGCATGCGGTGGCCCTCCACATGTTAGGAGTTGAGAATTTACTGAATGTCACTGACTTCACAAAAATCATTGGAATCCTCATACAAAAATATAAACCTTCATGATTTCAGATATAATAAGCAAGACTAACTTTATTTCTTTCCTTGATAAAAAAATTGTCGTTTTCTAACAATTCCCTAATCTGTGGAGTCAATTCAATATGTATCATGTCATCCTCCATTGAAGAATCATCTTCAGAACTGCTTGTAATATCTTGTCCATCATCAGTATCCATTCTACCTGGACTGCTTGAACTACCATCTTCTGAAGCTGAAGGCCTATCACCAGGTTTTCTATTTTTCTTTCTTTCCTTTCTGTATAAATAGGCACCTCTAAAATAAGAAGCCATTGTCAACATTACATTCAAAACAACTGAAATGTTCTTACAGCTGCAACTGAGATTTTTCTGCCAGATCTTTCTGTAGCTGCCTGTTTTCAGGGGTATCTTTCAAAACGAATTCTTCACCAACACACCTATCCCAAGAGGAATTCCATCCCTAAAGTTGAAACATATAGAGAAAATGAGTTACTAAAAGAAAAAATACTTACTTGAAAATGTATGAGATACTCTATTGTTTTTCTCCCTTTATGATCCTTGTTGGCAACAACGTCTAAAACCTAATTTAAAAAAATGTATATTGATTGTGATATACCATGGGTATGTATTGAAAGTTTAAAGTATCCTTACTTTTGAATCATACAAAACTTTAGCTTTCGTCGGATCGGGTTCATAACATAAAACTCTCTCTCCTTCACAAAATTTATACTTGATTCCTCGAGTTGAAACCATCTTTTATAAAAGATTATTATTAAAAATAATGTTTCTATACTCTTCTATGTTATATATTCCACAATATATTCTATACTCATCAATGCCTCATTACATTCGACTATTGTTTTGGTTTTATATTTTGAGTCTGATATGTGGCATCACTGGTTTTACGTCACGTTCGGTAAATCCAATAAATGTCACACAGTAAACAGTAAAATCGGCGTTTATATCTTGTTTCACAGTATCTGTTTGTTCCTCAGAGTAATAATTGTTTTTTGATACTCTGAGGTTTGTTCTATAAAATAACTAAATGCAGATTTCTGAATTCGCTAAGATATTGACAGGATAGATAGGAAAGTTCTCAATGAATTCATCGTTGTTCGATCTTACTCCAAGGAAATTAATATTTCATTTTCACTTTTCCTACTCTTAGGTTCCATACCCAAAGTTTCGTCATCTGACGTCCGAATCACAATCTCATCATCGAACAAAAATCAACTATTCACATGAAAACTAATGTTTATAGTATGACTTTTGTAGTGAATGTGTAGATAACGGTACCACTGTGTTTACACGGAAGGTGATGAAGCGCACTATTGTAAAGGTGCCATGCAATATCAATCATTCACCACTCTTAATTTTGTGCTTTTAACCAATCTCATCAATGAATTTGAGCAAATGCAGATGCAGATAATTCAAACATGAAATATCTGATGCTTACAAATTGCAATGAATGTCATAGATACAAAAAAGTGAAAAATTCTATACCTTCGATGAAATATTAAATTTACTTTCTTAAATCATTCAGTTCACGAAAGCGAACGAGATCTACAAAAATTTCTAATATAATTTGTTCTGAATTCACACTTGTAATTGTTACAGTTAAAACTCTAAATTGTAGAATTCAATATTATAACCGTAAATCTGCAGACCGCAACAGCGTCACATATACACTTGGTATAATCGATGTCAGCTAATGAAAACAAAATCTAACCTGTAACCTAACCTAACTAATGCTATATAGAACTAAATAATTTCAATATGGGATGTTTTTCAAGTTCTAGTTGTACCAGTTGAATTTCACTTCTGTTAAGTAGATTACAGGTTAAGTTTCGTTTCATAAATAATCATATATACTAAATAAATTCGCAATAAATGTAAGGTTCTGATATCTGTCATGTCAAGTACAAAATGTCCAAACGGATTACTGTTAATTCACAGGTATAACGCTTTCGTATTGACAGATATCGCATCGAGGTAAATATTAGTTTTGAGGGCACCCGACGATTTTGAAAAAATTTTTGAGTGTACTTACGTATTTTGAGGCGTAGATTACCAATCCGAAAGAAAAAAGTGGCGCTCTCCCTCATTTACAAAGTTACGGCCCTTCAAAATTCAGAAAAGGGCAACTTTTCAACTTTCTTTTTCACAAGATAAACTATTTAAAAATACAAACATTTATTTACTAGGTCACCTTTACACCTTATTCCTCCTTAATTGACACTTTTCAATTCAACAATCAACATTTTTCTAATAAAAAACTTCATTTAAATAGGAATGCTTGCATCAGTCGTATCAACTATGCCATCAACCTTAAAAACGGAAAATACAGAGATATATAGCCAAAAAACAGCTCCGTACATTTTTTAACATTTTATTGGGAAAATGGTGATTGTCGAAGTAAAAGTGTCGAGCAGGTAGGAGAAATAAGGTGTGAAGGTGGTAGTGAATAAATGCTTGTGTTTTAAAATAGTTTATCTTGTGAAAAAGAAGGCTGAAAAGTTACCCTTTTCTGAACTTTGAAGGGCCGTAACTTTGTAAATGAGGGAGAGTGCCGCTTTTTTCTTTCAAATTCGTAATCTACGCATCAAAATACGTAAGTACATTCAAACATTTTTTCAAAATCGCTAGGTGCCCTCAAAACGAATATTTACCATATCTTCTCCACATCTAACTCGTGATTCCATATTATAAAGATATAGACTCATTTCATACAGAACATCTTATTGACATCAAAAAGTTATTGTAATATCGCAAAAACATCTGCCGCTTTCCTCGGGATATCTTGTAAAAAATTTTCAAAGTCCATACAAACCTCCACAACTGGATATTAAAAAATTTTTCATAACCATAGTTTTCAGGAAAAAACTACCCTGCTTTCCAACTGTACATACATCACCAAAATCTATTCTCATCATTCTTTGGAGATACCTTTAGTTGATCTCATTCTGTGAGAACTTTGTGGATTTTCTTCGCAAAATCGTCTACCTCATAGAAATACCTGCACTATGAGAAAATATTAATAATGAATGTGGTATTCGGCAGAAATGTTAATACAAAGCATGTGTTGACATTTTATTTCCTTTTCCCGAGTTATACACTGTCAGCTTGCGGCAACGGTCCCCTGGAATTATTGTCAAGATTGGAAGTGATGCCCTGGTGCAAGAAGCCAAGAAACTCGAAAAAGAAGAAGAAGAAAGGTAATATTAAAGGGTTATGTCACAGAAGCTTTCTCTACTCTAAGAGATTTTCATTGTGGTTATGTTGTTATTTTCATTCGATTTTACGCAAGAATATTAAGGTAGCCAATTTGTTTATTATCATACACTATTTTCAATATGGCATCTCAAGAAGAATCCTACGAACAGGTAATTCATTTCCATATCTGGCTATTTCCACCTGTATTGAAATGGAACTCCTTACTATGTTTCAGTTTGAAGAAGATGATGCTGCAGATACTGCACTTGTCCTCTGTAGCTCGGGGCGAAAAAGACTATTCAGCAAGGAACTAAGATGCATGATGTATGGATTTGGAGATGACCAAAATCCCTATACAGAAAGTGTAGACATTATAGAGGATTTGGTTATTGAATTTATAACTGAGATGACCCACAAGTAAGATATCCATCAAATTTAATTTGTGATCATTTGTTTGTTTTGATTGAGAACAAAATGTTTGAAAATTCATTATATATTTGGGATTGGTGTTTGTGATGTTTCATCTCTTATCTGGAATATACTTCACTCCCACTCATTTACTAACAGTGATTGGGTTGTAATGAAGAATATATTGTTGATTTTATCGGTCACTTGAATAACTGCCTAACCTCGCAGTATTAGAATCAACTTTTTTCAAGATTGTTGCTGTCATTAAGGTGAGAATCTTTCACCTTAAACATCTGACAAACTTCAATATCATCCAATCAACTGAAATTTCTTCATTATGCCATCATGGCTGTTGTAGAGGATATTTCAGAAGATGGTACTCTGGTACAATTTCAAAACTACACTTTCCGGTCCTGCTTAAAAGATTACACACCAAATGAAGTGATTGGATTCGTTGGGGATTTGTATGATTGAGTTGGAATAGGTGTGAGCCACAATGTACCCTGTCAGGTTGCACTGTATATTTTTTTTTCATGTAATCCAATTTGCATATTCACTTTCAAATAAATCATCTTCACCTCTATGACAAATATTACATTCATATTATCACTTATTACCTATTCTAACAAAAGCTTTATACTTGTTCATGTAAAAGATTTCTATTTCAAATTAATTGAAAATGAGTTTTCAAAGTGAGAAAATCAATCTGACTACAAACACACCACTAGCAAAACGGTCCTTGAAATGTCTTAAGGAATAGTAAACAAAGTAGTAATCACGAGAGGTGCTACTTCTTCAAGTTTCCAACCTGGTCTAATGAACCGTCTCTGACTACTAGAAGAGTAACCATCACAGTGGTAATTTTATTTTTTTAGGGCCATGGAAATAGGCAGAACAGGAAGAGTACAAGTGGAAGACATTGTGTTTTTGGTTCGAAAAGATCCTCGTAAATATGCTAGAGTTAAAGATTTATTGACTATGAATGAAGAATTGAAAAGGGCTAGAAAAGCTTTTGATGAAATTAAATTTGCAGGTAACGTTAAAACTTAGTTACCTTCGAGAAGTTGGCACGCACATTTTTCTTATGTATATCTGTGATATTCTCAACTATTTTCAAAAATTTCAGTTTTCAATAAATTTATCTTGATCCTCAGTCCTGTACTTCTTTAAGCAATAAAAAAATTCTTTGAGATTTTCAAATACATGTAATCATTTATTTGAGTATTTGTTTTTTAACCCATATTGATACTGTTAAGTGCATAATATCCTTTACATTTTAATAGAATCAATGCTATGTGTAAACATCCATTCCAATATTTTTTCATAAATTTTTTACATCAAATGCCTCTTAAATTTTCATCAACATTTCACATCTGGTCCTGAAACACCCTATTTCTTCATTTGCAACATTTCTATAAAATAAGAAATAAAGTTCTTGTAAAATGAGAACTGAGTGTGTACATTAAGACGATATAAAGAAACATATATAGTTGAGAATATATATATATAGTAGAACTACATACTTATTTCTTTTTATGTTGTTGATAGTTGCATAAATTTTCAATTAAAGATGTGAATTTTGATAATCTATGTGTCAGCTTTTTCTCCAATCTTCAAAACACTTCTGACTGATCGTACGACCATGTGCGAATAACTCCTGACACACTATGCCACTATCAAAGAAAACAGTGAGCAAAACCTACCTTGACATTTGATCAGACTTGGCTTACTTTTTTTGATCTTGGCTCTTCTATTGGGACAATTGAACCATGATTCATCATCAGTTATGACTGTTTTAAACAAATCTGAGTCAACCTATATGCCGACATCCTCAGCAACGTCTTTTATAGTGATTTGACGATTCTCTATAAGAATTTTCTTCACTTTCTCACCACGGTCACCATTTAAAGGGTTTTTAAGCAACAATTTCATTTTTTACAAAAATTCTTTGATCCTTTTTTTTTTTCGATTGCATAAAACAGCGGAACAAACTAAAAATGCTAAACAGCTGAAACTGTTCGAGACGAGTGTATCAACATAAAAAATATAAAAAAATTGCTAATCGAATATAGTTAGCCCGAGATTGCATAGATTGTTTAAAACTTTATGAAGTCTGGTCGATAGAATTGCTGCTATCTAGGAAGTAATAGTTCACATAGTTCCCAATGCAAAGGCTTTTAGAGTGTTTATGAGATCATTGACAATGGCACATGGGCTCAATTTAGAACAAAATTTTCTAAAACTAGCACTTGACTTATTAATTAGAAGTTACACTATTTAATTATTATTGGTGCTTTGATGTTAATATTTTACCACACTTCTTGTAACTTGTTGATTTGAATTTAGTAGAATAAAATAACCTATTTGGTTTATATTCCTCTATGTAAGTGGTTTTGTTAATAAAGATCATCAATTTGTGTTTTACTGTATTAGATGCATCTTGATTGAGTTGATAATTTTTTCCTTCCTTATCATTTATTTATGAAAAATTATGAGTCTTTTGTTTATTGTTGTACTACTTCTACATGTGATTATTATCATAAGATTGCCAAAGTTTATGATAATCAGAGATATCCTTTCCTACTTTTAATTTGCATGAAAAATGCTTTGCTCTGATGCAGATTTTATATGGTATGCCCTCCCATGGTGAGCAGAGTGACATTTTTGAATAAATTTCAATTTCAACATGTTTTGTTGCAAACAAAAGAAATCTTCATCAGTAGAGTAAAATAACCTATTTGGTTTATATTCCTCTGTGTAAGTGCTTTTGTTATTAGAGATCATAAATTTGTGTTTATCTATATTAGATGCATCTTGATTGAGTTGATAATTTTTTCCATATCATTTATTTATGATTATTTGTTTCTAGGTAAAGATGCCTTAGTGGGATAATTTATTTTTTCATGAAAATTAAAAGTTTCCTTTTCAAATAAACAGAAGAATCCTAATTTTATGAATTCTATATATAACACAGTTGTGTGATAGATTTCACATTAGAGCTGGATATTTTTTCAATTGTGTGTATTGGAAAGTCATCAAGGTAGAATGTAAAGTATAAGGCTTATAGAATACAAACATATTCAGGCATTTTTTTAAATTTCAGTATTATTCATTCTATGAATGAAACGGTGATGTAGACAAATATGAACTTTAGTAATCTAGATAGATTGAAATACATTTTTTTTATAAAATAATGTTTTTTTATTCTTCATGACTATTTTCTCCATATTTCCAAATAAGCTTTGAACTCAACAAGATTTTGATAACACAGTGCTCACTGTTGAATGAACTTGCAAATAAGAAATGCACAATCTGATATGAAAATCGTTTTGTTAAAGCATTAAAAAAAATTCACTAGTTGAAATGAGAGCCCAGAAACAAAGCATTTGTGATCTAACATCGATAAAGGACAAACTTCAATAAGTATCTCCCCTTGCTCGCCAAACCGATCTGTTGCAGAGCCAAGCTTCGACTTTCAACAAAATTCGCCTGTTTTCAACACTATTTTCAATAGTGCACCTAATTAGGCAATAAATTTTCAATTTTGTTTTGTCAACAGTTCCAAGCACTTTCATTCTTGACACTGGTATAAACCACAAAATAGGGGAAACGTTAAACAAAAATTCTGAACAAATTTGTAAATAATTGAGGTCAAACTGGGCGAGTCACAAGTAAAATCAGTTCATGTGTATGAACTGAGTAACTCAATTCATGAATAAAAAGGTAACTTGAACCAATTATCAATTCTAAACTAGTTATTTGGTAATTTATTTTCATGTAATATTTTAAATGACTTTATTCAGCTTTCCCTGTTTGTTTGGATCAAATTTAGTAACCGAGGTTTGACAGATTGATCTGATATTTGATACACACATTTAGCTTTGATGACAATACAATTTGATAATTTCTGTATCACTGTAAACCTAAGACGGCCGCAGCTACAAAATGACGGATTACATATTGTTTCACAACTACCTCAATGTGGGTATCAAATGACGGGCTTGACTAGTAGAATACTCTGAAAAAGATGCAAATTCAAGATGGCCGCAGCTACAAAATGTCTGATTACAAATTTTTTCATAACTATCTCAATATGGCTATCAATAGACAAGGCTCGACTATAATAGAAGTACATTTTGAAAATAGTACAAATTCAAGATGGCCGTAGCTACCAAATGGCGTATTATTATTATTACCTTTGTATATAGACTAACCTAGTAGGATAATGTACGTGTATTTCCTATTTGACACAAAGTCGAGCGCCGTCTAGTCAAAAAACGGTATACATATTGAATTTATTAACCGTAGATACGACCTCTAGAAACTACATTCAAAATTACAAAGTTGAAGCAGGGCTGGACTCCGATAATTTAATGCGAATTGCAATCGAGTGAAAATATGGAAATCCATCCACTTATTGACTCATAAATTACTAAGTTTTCAACATATCGAGAGACTAATTGCTAGCAAATATGTGTCTAGTATAAGAACATAACTGCAAAATGGTAGTTATGAAACCTTGGATATCAAGAATAAAAATATCTCCATTTTCAAGTGTTGCAATACTATCATTAATTTTATAATATAACGAGCTTGGGAGGTGAAACTTAAAATACTAGTATGATAACCTTAGTGAATAAATCACACGACGGTCTTTCCAGCAAGTTATGGTAGTTTTACAGCATGCAATTTTCATGCAATGCAACTTTGGTGTCATGCAAGAAATTTCTTGCAGAGTTCATTCTTTTGGAAATCTAGTAAACATCAAGGAGGGTAATGTTTTCACGAGGGTGTTGGAATCGTGATATGAATTGATGGATGTAGCCGTTACTATGTGGTAGAAGATCATAATGAAAAGAGAAAAGAAAATGTCTATGTTTTTTACCACTTTTAATTGTAACTAACGTTACTGCAGTTTCGTCCTATATGGACATTTTCAAACTAACACAATAAACTTTATTGTGGTAAAAAACAGGAATTGTGATAATCGATAAATGCGTGCGTGGAAATTGCACGGGCGCGGTTATGATTTCGTAAAAATCGCAGTGTAAAACGCCCATTATGTTCACTATTCATTCCACCACCTGTGCTTCTCCTATTTTCCCCACTTTTTGTGATGATTAACAAAAGTACCATGAATACCTATGAGATTTACATTTTACCTCGAGAAAATAGTTCGAATAGAGCGGCCTTAGTAGTGTCGTTTCTTATCCGGGAAGCACGAGATGGATCACATACATATAAGTATGTTGTTCTCAGGACTACTATGCGGACGTTATTCCCTTAGGCGATTGTGGAAAAATATCTTTTTTTCACTACTAACCTGAGAAATTGCTATTATTTACTCCATTCCCCTAACGAGAATTAATATTTCTCATCCTTGGTAAATAATGATAATAAAAAAACATCTAGGTATACACACAATTCTATAATTTTAAAGATATTCACAGAAACTTTTGTTAACTTAATTATCAACTAGAAGTAGGAAACTGAACATTGGAAATACACTTGAAAATTATTTGAAATTATAATTAATTGTACAATTGTGATAAATCATGTGTATTCCAGCATTTCCTGTATTAATGGAACTAACATTTGGACCAGGTATATTCACTTCTGTGATACAAACAATCCTCGTATTTTGAACGCATTCATTACCTTTTCCCACTAAATTATCTTCAACATGGACGTTTTCTAAAACAGCATCTTGTCTTGCAGAAGAAGTTATATTTGGAGC